>PVJO010001932.1:0-156763 GCA_004026905.1 Hystrix cristata
GAAAAGTACAGGGCAGCTGGAACGCCTGCCTCATGGTTAGGCATTTGCTGTGTCACTGAACTTTTGGGTCATAATGTTGTGATCACAATTTATGTGTATGAATTCAAGATACCAGATATGAGGTACTATATAATAGTATAAAACAAAGGTGATTTTAACCAAACACCCAGTTGAACTCTTCTTCAGTAACTATTATTTCTGGTGGACTTTTCACTTTGCACTCCTTTTGATTTCACTATGATTAGAAGTCATTGCCTTAGAACATGATTCCAAATGTAAAAATATTATAAGTTATATAAAACACTATAACATTTGTCAGAAACAATATAACTTTAAACTCTTAATCTTTTTTTTTTTTCCCCCTAATTTTATGAGACAGGGTCTTGCTATGTAGCTCAGGCAGGCCTTGAACTTACTATGCAACCAGGCGGGTCTCGAACTCATGGCAGTCCTCCTTCCTCAGCCTCCCACGTGCTGGGATCATAGGCATGTACAACCATACTCGGCTAAACTCTTAATCCTTTGAGATGACCACCTCACCACTACTCAAGGAGATCAACCTGGGAGTTAGAAAATGAATAACATAATTGAAAAAAGAATAAATATGACAAATGTACGGGGCTAAAGAATATCTTAGTGCTTTAACGCTTTCTACCCATGGTCACTTCCCAAGATCTAAGTCGAATAAGCACTTATAAGTAATCTAGTTGGCAACTATTCTTCATCTTTAAGTAGAAGAAAACCAAATCTGTCTGTCTGAACATCTACCCTGTATTCCTCTAGAGCGTCAGTTAGCAAACTTTGTGTAAAGGGCCAGATAGTAAATATTTTAGGCCTTTTTATGTTTGATCTGTATTACAAGTACTCAGTTTTTCCTTTATAGTACAAAACTAGCTGTGGACATACATAAACAAGTGGACAGGCTATGTTTCAATAAACATTTATTTACAAACATAGGCATCTGGCCAAATTTGGCTTAAAGGTTATAGTTTGCCGACTCGATCTAGAAGAATAGTTTACATATGATGTATATTTCTGCATATGTGAACAAAATTGCACTCTGCTTTATTGAATACTGTATTCTCTTTGCTTTCCCTCTCAGCACATCTGGATGTAACCAAGCAGAAAGATCTCAGTGGATTTTACAGGCACCTACTAAATCAAGCAGTCGGTGAAGAAGTACCACCAAAGTGCAGCTTTCGTGACACCAGGTGAGAAGTGACAAATAGAATATTTAGAAGAAAGGTAGTGTTAAATAATCTGTGAACATGAAGTTCTGAGGGTCATTTTAACTGCAAGGTAGAAGACTGTAACATTGCATGTTGCACCATCAGCCAACCTGACCTAACTGGAATCACTAGCAGTTTGCAGTTTATTAATTTTAAAACATACACGTTTACTTCAAGATTTTTACTGTGCAGTTCACAAAAATTGTTGTAATTTACATATAAAAATTTTCTGTTGCTAAGTTTCTAAAATCAAAAACCTAGTGCTGTGGGGGGAGGCAGTACTGAGGATTGAACTTTGTGCATGGTAGGCAAGCCCTCTAACCCCGAGTTATAGGCTGCTGGCACACATCTGTAATCTCAGTACTTGCAAGGCTGAGGCCAGAGGATCAGTTTGAGACCAGCCTAGGCTATTAGTGAGTTCAGGACCAGCATGAGATACAAAAATGAGACCTTGTCTCAAAAAAAGAAGAATAACTCCCCAAAGAAACCAAAAAAATAAAATCTAAATTTTTGGTCAGCATGGTTCACATAAAAGTACTCAGTGCCATGTTTGGTTAATGACTGCTATACTGGGTAGCTCATACATTCATTACCATTCTATACACTTGTGCATTTCTGTTAAATAGTGCAGGTCTCAAAAGCAAATCATCAGAGGATTTTTAAATAAAATTATAAAGTATTATAGGAGCAGTAAGATGATTGTGCCATAACTAATGTAGCTGAAGGTAAAAAGAATTTCTCCTCAACATATATGTAAGTAAACTTTTGAAAAGAAACATTCTAATTAGAAGATGTGAGTCTGTTGCCAGTGAAAAGGGAAGAGTTGGGAGAATGAATTAAGGGTAAGTAGAGGGATTGGGTTTTTATCCCACTCTCCCCAAACAGGTTTTGATTTCAAAACTGATGAGAAGAAGTATGAGTCTGAGAAAGTACATTTGAAGATTTAGCTTTTGAATGTAAAGTATAATATAACTAAGAGTTTTGTCTGGAATAGTATTGATACCACCCATGAAACTTGATACTGTCACTTATATGGTGTACTTCTTTCGAATCTAATAATCAGATTCGTAACTACTAGTGGGTGCTTTAGCCAAGATAGTTCTGCCAGCAGTTACAAGAGAACCAAAGTTGTTGCACTGTTAGTATGAGCGTAGTGTTTAGTAAGAATGAGTACGTGAGCAATGTCAACCAATCAACTAGAAAAAATATAGATGGTATAAATGATTTTAGTCTTGTTGATTGTAATAGGCAGACAGATTCACATATTTCCACTGTATTTTGATGGGTATATCGGGGTATTAGTGTCCTTTTAATCATGAGAAAAATTAATTGGTAATATTTAGGGAACTGATGCAGGGACACATACATATAGTCCCAGTTTTCAGGAAGCCAAGCCCAGGAATTCAAGACCAGTTTGCACAGCATAGTGGAACTCCATCTCAAAGAAAGAAAAGAAAATTTAGATTTGCCACTATTTTGCTGTGAAAAAATTATCTTCACATATTTCTAGGACTGTTTCTTAATGTTTTTAAAAGAAAGAAAACAATCTAAAAGAATCACAACTTGAACTTCAACGTTGTAAAGAATGTAAATCCAGAACATGTCTTCCTGTTCTGTTATTCTTTGTCTAGGATTAGTACACTTTGTATAGACCCCTACCTGAAGGTTTTATTGCTTCAATATAAGATAGATTTCTCTCTATCCTACAAATATTAAAAATAGTCTCAATTGTTTGAAAATACTGGTTTATAAAGTAAATTAACATGTTTGTGTTTGGCTAATTAGTATATGTAATTAGAGTTGTGTTTATTTAAATATTGAGAAAAACTGTAATTTTCTATAATTGATAATGTGGCATTTTTTGTTTTAGCTCTGGAATAAAGGAAGAGAAATCAAGAGGTTACTCAGATGAAGTAAATTCAGAGAACAGAATACCACAGGAGAAATGTGTTCTCCAAACTCGTGTGATGGAGGAGGAAAACCCAGATGCAGACAGTGACTTTGATACTAAGAGCAGTGAAGATGATGAAATCAAAGAAAATAAAGTGAGTTGCAGAAGGGAGAAGGTCACAGAGACCTCCAGGAATTACTCCAAGCATCTCAAGAATCAAACCCACTCAAGATCATCTAGTGAAGAAAGAAGAGGGCATAGTGCCAAACACCACACCAAAAGTTCCAAGTCCAGAAGGCATGAGAATAGGGAAGATCAGCACCCGGAGAGGCAATCCAGAGACCAGGAAAACTACATTGACCGTGACTACAGAAAAGCAAAGGAGTCTCATAGGCAAAGAGAAGCCAGTCATAGAGATTCCCACCGGAAGAGGCTGGAACAAGAAGATAAACCTAGAGGAGACCAGAGAGCGCGCAGTGACAGAGAATGGAAAAGGGAGAAATACTCAAGAAATGATCATGACCAATACAGTGAGAGAGGTGAGGAGAAGGAAGAGAAGAGCAAAGAAAAGGACATGAAAGTATGGAGGGAAAGATACGAAAATAATGATAAACACAGAGACAGGGGAAAACAAGAAGTAAGCATTCAATCTTCAGAAAGAAATCATAGAAAAGAGGGCAGATCAAATTCCAGGGCAAAGGAAGAGTTTCTTGACCTTGAAAGAGCCAGCAAAATGAGTATGGAAAGGAGCAAAGCAAGCAAGCAAGAGAAGCCCTCTGATTGTGAAACGTCACCGGGAGCAAAACACAGACTCTCAGAGGAAAGGCAAGAGCAGGGCAGAGAACAAGAGAGACTACCAGAGGCAATGAGCAAATTTGCAAAGAGGAATAATCAAGAAACTGTAATGTCAGCTAGAGACAGGTACTTGGCTAGGCAAATGGCACGGGCTAATGCCAAGACCTATATTGAGAAAGAAGATGATTAATGGCTGCCCCAGCAGGAGGATTTGTGGAAGCACAGGACATTGTAATTCCTAGGACTTGTTTTGTGAAGGCATAATAAAATGTTAACAGTAGTTGAGGGACGATATTTTAAAATACATTTTCAAAATTTATTTTTTATTTAAGATTAAATCAAAAGTCAGTCCTTTAATCTTGACTGTTTAACTGGAGATATGTATATGTGTATATGTATAGATTTAAGATTTGTTTATCAGTACCGTATCTTTGATTTTATTTAAGAACTATAAGTATATCTAAATCCCTGAAGATACTTAATGAGGAAAGTTGGCTGCATTGCAACCGTTAAAAAGTAGACAGCTTTCCTAATAATGTTGTTTTTGTTACAGTAGGTGTTTTGTTTTATAATGTATTTCAGATAAAATATGTAAAAATTTGAAAAGTAGGAAAAATTTTTATATTTTATGACCCAAAATTTGTTTTAGAGTATAAATATAGATAGCATGCATCTTGTCTAAATAACTTTTCAGCCCACAACATAGTTGCCGTAAATGAAAATAAAAAATAGTGATACACCTGTACTTTAGATCCCTGGCTTTAAAAGTAATTTCACTCCTACATCACAATTCCTTTTTTTGTTGTAGTTAGTAAGATTCATTTTAATTTGTAATTCTGAAATCTTGGCAGATTATTAAATTGATTATGTATAAATCTAGACAAGCTAAGGATGAAAATATAGAGACATTTAACCTAAATGAGATTAAAGATTGAGGTGGCCTATTTTTGGACATGTTTTGTGTACTTTAAAAAAGATGCGGCTTATTACAAATTCCATTTGTGTGTCCACATGAAACTAGGATTTTTACATTAAATCTTTGAAACTTAACTAGAAAATTATACTGTAACTATTCATGTAGAATGGATGAATGCTATGGAGACAGAAGTTCTCTTAACAGGTCTTCTCATGAAGAAAAGTCTGTTTATGTCTCATGATACTTTTAGATTTAACATTCATAAATTCATTATACCTTTAAAAACCAGAAAGAAGTAGTAACAAGAAAACTAATGCCCAGATCACTTGCTGACCATTTACACATCCTAATGACAAAGTAGATCATTGACAGTGACAAATTCTAAAAAGCACCGACTTATGCAGAGGGGAAGCAGCATACATAAATAGGGAAAGACCAGTGAGTTAAGGGTGAGATCATGGGAGGCCACAGGAAACAGGGTAAAACTCGTACACTTTGGTAGTAAGTAGTTTCTTTGTTAGAATCATTTCATAACGATCTGTACGTTCGGAAAATTAATTTTATCATAATGTACAAGATAGTGTAGGGCGAGATTGTGCCAAGTAGATCTGATAAACTGTCAAGTTTTCCTCAACCAGAAGTTCAGAGACTTTCACAAAACACTTTGAATAGATAAGGAAAGCTATAGACTACTTTTGTTAACCTAGTTAGTTTAATGACATATCAGTGAGAAATTGAAAAGTAAAGTAACTTTTTCCTGTCTCCTTCCCCAGATACACTGATGATGTTTCTGCCTCGGCAGGTCCACCCCTTTCCTGAAAACAGCACTTTGGTTTTCCCTGTTCTTAGTTCAGGGGTTCAAATGGGGCAGAATAGGTGACTCAAGCTAGCCCTGGAACTGTGGAGATCTCTTGTGGGAGAGTGGTTGGCTGGCTGCGTGACAGAATAAAGCTCACACAAAGCAGTAATGAGAGATGAAGAGAAAGAACACAGTGAATTTTCACAGGGAGAACACACATATTTGAAAAAGAACTATTACCCACCCCACGAGAAGATTCTTCAACCCTTTCCCGGCCAACTTTCCTTATCTTTGACTTTTCAACACCATGGATTCATTTTGCTTGTTTTCTAGGCCCTCTAGAAATTTCCTTCATTCTGTTGTTGATGGGCATTGAATTGCTTGAGCTTATGACTAATGCTCCTAGCTAATGCTTCTAGGAACATTCCTATACTTGTCTTTTAGTAAATGTGTTATTTAAATAATTGCTAGGAATAGAATTGCTGGTTAAGTGTGCAAATACTTAGCTTTAGTAGATAGTAGTGTAGTTATACTAAAATATACTCCATCAATGTAGGAGAGTCCCAGTTGGTCTGTGTTTTGCTTTTGTTTGGTATCTTTCATCTTTCTGGTGGGTATGGTGATAGTGCAGGTGTCATCTTGTGATTCCTTGATGATCTAGATATCCATTCCTTTGGGGGTGCAGGGGTGATCAATCTGCATTTTTCTTAGTGACCTATATAGGCTCTTTATGCATTTCTCCCTGTGGCTTGCCCTTTTGCTCTCTTACTGGTGTCTTTTAATGAATAGAAAACTAATATTTAGAGATAAAATTTATGATTCAGTTGCTAAAATTTCTGGTTGTACTAGATATATTTCAGGTGCTCACTAGTCACATAGTGGTAGCTACCATACTGTATGAACAGTGGATTTGCAGGACATTTCTATTATTGCAGAAAGTTTAATGGGCATCACTCATACTTCTTAAATTTAGGTCTACAGTCACCTGGAATTAATTTTTCATGTGGTGTAAGAAGGATTAAGATTTGTTTTACAGTCAGGCATGGTCATGCACACTTGTAATCCCAGCACTCTGGGAGGCTGAGGCAGGATCACAAATTCAAGCCCAGCCCAAGCAACTTAGTACCTTAGCGAGATCCTCTCTTGAAATTGTGTTCTATATGTTACTCCGTATACATATGTCTCAATAATAAACATTTTTGTGATCTTAGAACTCTGGTATATGAGTCAGAGGAACTGTTGGTCATCTTGGTTAATCTTAAGTCATTTCTACAGAAAGAACCTAGTTTATAGGCCTGGTGACACGGTGAATGGCTTATTCACAGAACATCAGTACTTGGATAATGTATTATTTTGACCAGTGTAAGAGACTATTATGTGTTGTTTTAAACATATGAGGTCTAAGATAATGTACTTCAAATTCAAATTGGTAAATAGATGGTCCTCTGACCAGTTTTTACTTAGAAGTGACTCAAAATACCTTAACTTTTCTCTCCTATGTCCTTGTTTACCCTTACAGCACTCATACCAAATACAGTAAAACCTTGATTTGCAAGCACAATTCATTCCAGAAACATGCTTGTAATCCAGAGCATTTGTATATCAAAACAAATTTCCCTATAATAAACAATGGAGTTGGGGATTTAGCTCAGTGGTAGAGCACTTGCCTAGTAAGCACAAGGCCCCGAGTTTGATCTCCAGCACCCCCCCAAAAATGGAAACTCAGGTGATTCATTCCACAACCCAGAGATATTCATATTGAAATGATTACAATACTGTAACACAAAATAATAAAATACAGAGAAAAACCTGCACTTTGAAAACCTTCATGGCTGGTGTGAAGGAGACAAGAGGAGGGTTATTGTGTAGCAGACTTTTCACTATCATTTATAAATAACTACTATCCATTGGCTCAATGGAAGTGGTTTTTTTTTGTTTTTTGTTTTTTGTTTTTTGTTTTTTTTTTTTTGGTGCCAGGGATTGAACTCAGAACTCAGGGCCTTGCACTTGCTAGGCAAGTGCTCTGCCACTTCAGCTAAATCCCCAGCTAGAAGTGTTTTTTATGTGGAACTTTAACAAGGAACCTATCTAATGATGCTTTTGCCTCCTCTTGGAAGATTTCATGGAAATGTCATTAAACAGTGTCATTAAACAGATTCATCACTTGCATTGCTACAGCCTTATTTGGGTGGCGCTTTTTTACAAAATTTTGCACTCTTTACCACATTTTATGCATTTCCCTAATCTCATTTGAAGTGAGGGTTCTTCCACCTTTTTGTCCTCCTCTGCAGACAAGAGTTCCTCCGTAATCTCTGGCTACTGGGAGATGATCACCCACAATCATGCATAGAGAGGGGGGTAGGGGGGATGGACACCTGGCTCAGTTGTGAGCATGTGACATTCAGTGTTGGGTACTACTCATATTGCAAGACATTGCTCATTTATCAAGTTAAGATGTACTGGAAATATTTGCTCATCTTGTGGAACACTCAGAACAAATAACTTGCAGTCCAGGGTTTTACTGTACTAGTACTGTTCTGTGCTGCCTTTTCATATACTGGTTGTTTTACTGGGAATGCCACGTTTTGCCTCTTTAAAAAAAAAAAAAAAATGAGAAAAAACAAAAAAAAGCACTGAAGCGTCACTGCCTCCAGAAAGCCTAATTGGTTTCAGCAACGCATCAGTGTTTGCTTTGCATTCTGTGCTTTGTACCATCATGGCATAATATGATGATAGTATGTCAGTTGTTTAAAGACAGAGATCCCATATTATATAACTTTGCATACCCAGTATCTACTGTCTTGCTGGCACACATGAAAGTTTAGAAAAATTTTTAACTATTTTAACTATTATAATAGCCCTCAAATATTTCTTAAAATTAGAGTTTTTAGTCTGGAATCACTTAATAAATTAATGTGACCTCTGTGCTACATGGTTTGAATATGGTCTGTCTCCAGAATTCATAAAATTTAATCCCCATTATGAGATAATGAGATGGGACCTTTAGGAGGTAGCATGATTAGGCCTCTGCCCCTGTGATTAATAGGTTATCTCACAAGTGGGTCTGTTCTGAACAATTTGGCAGGTTTCTTTCAGACTCCCTGCCTTCCATCAGGTGATGCCCTGTGCTGCTTGCTACTCTGCCAGCAAGAAAGGCAATCGCCAGATGCAGCCCCTTGACCGTGCACCAGAACTGAGTCAAAATAAACATTCCTTTATAACTTACCCAATCTGTGGCATTGTGTTATTAGCAACAAAAATCTAATAAAGCAATCCGCGGTTTAAAATGTTTGTGAAGCACTATGATAGATTGAAGAGCTGAGACTTGGAAATCTTAAATCCAACATTTAGTTATCTGCATAACCTCGGGCAAAATAATTTCTTTGAGCTTTAGTTTTCTCATATGTAAAATGGAGATAATAAAAGTATCTCCCTCATAAGACTGGTGTGAGTAATGCTTGGAACTGTATGTGATGCTGCGCCTGACACTCCCCATTAGTATTTATCATCATGATTTTCTTACCATGACTGCACATAAGGAAACAGACCAGTAATGGAGGATGACTTACCCAAGGTACTTAGCTTGTTACTGGCTGAGAAAGTACTTGAACCTTGTCTTCTCAGTTCTGTTTGGTTTTTCTTTCCATGTTTTAGTTTTGGCAAAATGTCTGACATTAATGGAGGGAAGCTAGGCTAGATAAGTGACGTGAGATTTGATATATTTTCAAGTATTCAGTAAATAGCTATGTGCCAGATGTACTGAATTCTTACTGTGTTGATTAGGCGTCTTAGATCTAAGGATGTATCCTGTGGGAGAGAACTTGGCCAGCAAACAAGCATAAGGCTCAGTTTGAACACCAGTGCAAGCTCCTGCACACACACGCAAGATGTCTTAGTCCTTTGTGCCACTGTAATGCATTTATAACCAGCAAGAGTTTTTCACAGTTCCGGAGATTTAAGTCCAAGGCCAAAGCACTGACTCAGTCCAGTGTCTGGCGAGGGGCTTGTCCCAGCCATAGTATGTTCTCATGGAGGTTCTCACGTAACAGAAGGGGCACACAGGGCCTAAGCTGGTTCCCAGCAGCTGAAGAAGGCCGAGTCCTCATACCTTAATCACATTCTGCCTCTTCTTTTTTTTTTTTTTTTAATGGTACTGGGGATTGAACCCAGGGCCTTGTAGTGAGCCAATTCCCCAGCTGTTTTTCATTTGGGTGCTGGGGATCAAACTCGGGGGCCTTGCACTTGCAAGGCAAGTGCTCTACCACTGAGCTAAATCTCCAACCCCAGCCATTTAGTTTTAGAGCCAGTCTCATTAAGTTACCCATCCTGGCCCCTGAACCCTGAGATCCTCCTGCCTCAGCGCTCCAAATAGCTGGGATTACGGGATTAAGTTTCCATGTGAATTTTGGAGGGGGTACAGTCAAACCATAGCAGAACCCGAAGCTTTAAAGAAGAATTAAAATAGCAAAAAAAAGTTGGAGGTTTTAGAAAAAGTTTAGAAATATATACCTTATTACTGGAGTTTTTAGATGTTTTGTCCAAACTCTGTCCCTCTCACTATATTGCTAATCTCCTTCCTCACACTGCCTCTTAAGAAAACATGATGAGTTCCTTAGGTTGTGATTGTGACTCTTAACACAAACTATTTTTCTTCCCTTCTCATCCGTCACAATTCAGTCCAAAAGTCGTTGGATTGGGGGCTGAGCAAGGTGATGGTATCGTGGCCCAAAGTGGGTGTCATAGAAACCGTAAGGAAGAATACCGCACAGGAACCACCTACATGTGCAGCACTTCAAATGGAAGCAAGGTGTATGTCCACGTGGGGTGCGGGAGACCAAGTCCGGTAGGAGGCATCCTTGCAGTGGGGGCGGGGGCGACTGAGCCCACTGAGAGTTGTCGGCCTGAGCAAGCTGAGGACACTTTAATGTGGAGTGAGGGACAGTCTCAGCCAGAGATGTCAGAACTGCAGTCAGATGAAGGTGCCTCTGTATAGAGGGCAGTGGTAGCAGTAACAGAATATGCTTAAGGGGCTGCTCATCAACCAAATAAACAGATCAGAGATAGTGGGAGCTAGGCTTCTAACTATGCTAGGAGGGGTTATAAATATGGAAAGAAGAAAATTGGAACGTAAAAATCTGGACTATAAAACTTTGTAGTATGGGGTTAGGATTGGCGAATACTGGTCAGACTCATGATTTTCAAGATATACCTGTAGATGCAAACATACATATATATATATATATATATATATATATATATATATATATATGAACACATATACTTTAGTTCTGTCAAGTGAGAGGGCTGGAGATCATCAACAGAATGAGTGTATGATTTCAGGACTATGTCAGAGAAATACAAGATGATCCTAAAACATCTGCCTCCAAAAAGTAGTGTTCCAAAAGTGGCACAGGTATAGACATGTTAAAAGGACACAGAAGCCAGATTCAAGGGACTCTAATTACCTGAATGTGGGACAATTTGAACATCAAAATAAATAATAATGAATTGTAACAACCCCACTAAATAAGATTGGAATCCACAAAATGAATGAATATATTGCAAGTTTGATGAGGAACAGAATGTTTGCACAGTCTGAGTAACTCCATTTCCAAAACGCTAACAACAAAAAGTAAAGGAACTTTATAGTGGAAAGCCTGGTGGATATCCTCTTAGTCAAGTGACTGAAATTAACATCATTATTAAGGGGACAAGTCAAAGTCATGGTCCACCTGATAGGGTGTAATGAGAACATAGCACAATTCCTGTGATATTCTTGCCAAAACTATATAGCCTGAACCTACTTTTGAGGAATCGAATCAAATTAAATTGACAGAGGATCTTCTATGAAATAACAGCTTGTAAACTTCAAAAGCCTCAAGGTAATAAAAAAAGTCTGGGGAACTGTCATAGCTGAATGAGACAAAAGAGGTATGGAACTAAATGAAAAGTAGGATTCTGGACTGGATCATTTGTCCTAAAAGACATCATTGAATAAGATCAGATGACAGAAAAAAAAAAAAAAGATCAGATGATAGTAATTAGAAAAGGATGCTACTTTCCTGACTCTGATGGTTGTATTGTGGTTATATAGAGAATGTTCTTGTTTGTTAGAAACATCCTTCATGATTCTCATCTTTATAGTTAGAATCTGTACTTTAAAATATATACCATTATTTACTCAAGTCCATTAATTCAGATCTCAACATTAACTATCCATCATTTCATATATTTAATTTTTTAATTTATAAAACTCATGTAATAGAGGCTGAGGATACAGCAGTGGTAGAGAACTTAACTAGCATGAGTAATATCCTGGATTTGATCTTCAGTACTGCAAACAAAACAAAAATAATAATTAAAAAAAAGAATACTGGTAATCATTTTGAGATCCTTAGTTTTCACTTAGTGATATGTTCCAAAGCTGAAGCAAAAGCCTTAAAGTATAAATTAAAGTGTAATTAAAACATCACACTTAATACTGGGATCAGATTTGTGGCACACCAATAGCACATGTAAAAGTCATCCTGGTGTAACATTAGCCTAATTTCTGGCCCCACTTTATTTTCCCACACCTATAACCCACCCTTTATTTCAGGAATTCCTACCCTAATATCTTTTTAAACAAGTTAATGTAAATCAGTTAATCTGAATCTAGCACAAGGATTACATTTAGTGTGGTGATGTTACCTGGCGAATCTTTGTTAACCAACTGTGAGGTTATATACACACACTGTCAGATTCTGCCTCTATTTCTATTCTCTGTCATACTCTAAAATGAGATGGAACATCTTTGTATTTTAGAAAACAAATTCAGTCTGAGTTTGGGCACTTCAGATTTCCCTGGCTTCAAGGGATGCTGACTGGTTTCCCCCCAGTGCTGGTAATCAAACTCCAGGTCTCACACATACTAGGCAAGCACTCTACCCACAGAGCCGCATCCCCAGACCCTGTGAATGCTAATTTTTAAGATAGATGTGCAAATAACTTTTGGCCCAGGATCAGTCTAGGCATAAGGCCTGTTCTAGAACTTTTCAGCTGTGTGAACTTGGGCAATCAACTTCTCTGAGCTACAGGCTCCTTGTTTACAAACCTGGGAAAATGTGTCAGCTAGACCTCTGGAGGTCAAATGAATGATATATGTTAAAGCAAATTATAAACACCTCATCACAGACTGTAAAGAACTTATTTAGTGTTACTAAAATTTCATATTTCTAATTCCAGATGGTTTTGGTTTGGGGTATGTGTACATGTTTTATACGGGTAAGAGTTTTAATCTCAAGAGATGGTAAGTTTTTAATGGGACAGAACAAATCTATTATCATATTAAGAATTATTACAGAAAGTTCACAGCAAAAATAATTTACCGGTATTTCACAATCTGTCTTAAAACATAACTAAACTGTTACATAAATGCATATAGGGAAATTATATGCATCTTAAAGGGGGGGCTCTTTTATTCAAATAAAACATTGAATTCTTCCAGATAAAATTAACTTCTAATATGTTCAATACACAATCAAAATATCCTTATGGCTGGTGGTGGTGCCACAATGCTTGCTTAGCATGTGAAAGCCTGGGTCTGATCGCTAGCACCGCACTTCTCCCCCCCAAAAAAGAAAGAAAAAAATCCTGAAGGTAAGTGCTCTACCACTTGAGCTAAATCCCCAACCCCTAACTGCAGACTCTTAAAGTCTCTAATTTTATCTTTTTAAAATGTGCATTTTTCATCTATTAAGTTTTCTCAAGATACACCTTTAATTTTAGAGTACAAATAAGAGTAATCTTTCAAAATATCTTTTTAAAAAATAGAAAACACTCATTTGTCTATAATATTTTAACATAAAGATGGGATATCCCTAGTTGCATGTATTTGTTAGGACTGTCAGTGTTTATAAATTGCTAGAAATTAATTACTATCCTTGGAGACTTCAACTATAGAATGACAGTTATTATCAATATTATTCTCCCCCCCAAATGACAAGGCTTTTAGTTCAGCAGGCATCAAAACTTTTTTCTGATGCTGTACTTCACCAATGCACACCATCTCCAAATTAGGGCTGGCCAGTGAAGAAAATCTATTTTGATACTTTTTTTAAATAGTAGCATTGGGCTTGGGATGTAGCTCAATGTAGAGAGAGTTTGTTTAACATGCAAGAAGCCCTGTGTTAAATCCCTAGCACCACCAAAACAAAAACAAAGCAAAACAACAACAAAAACAACAATCAAGAAAACTGGCCTTGTTGGTAGAACAGCTTGGTTTGGATTTTAAGTGTTGCTAAGAAATTCCTAATTGATCCACATTGTGAATTGTTTCCAACAGAGCCCTGCTGTTACAAAGGTGAGGCTTTAAAAAAAAAAAAATCTGATTTAGCTAAGCAGTTACAGTGCTTGCCTTGCAAGCATCAAGGTCCCAAGCTCCAAAAAAAAAAAAAAAAAAAATCTGATATAGAAACAATACTGATTAAACTACCTGAGAAGTACAAACATTTAAGATTCTACCCTAAAATATTCTTTCCATGTGGTATCTATTAAACCAATTGAGAGATGTATTATTTCATTCTAGTAGAGGAAATAAAATTATGTTTACCTTTTTTAGAAATTTCCAGATCCCAGGAAGAACAAATTAGTTTATCACCACATTTTTTTCTGCCTCTAAAGGAGTTATCTGAGCTTTATACTTTGTCCTATCATTTAAATTCAGGGACAAGCAGTGAAAGAAAAGGGTGATACTACCAAAAAAAAAAAAAAAAAAAGCTTTGAAATATTTTTTCCATGAAACTAAACATGACAAATTTCGTTAACTATCATTAATTTTGAAGAAAAAAAAATCAGAAACCAAAGTGTTTTCCAGTGGACCAGAACTTTCTGCTTTTCTAGTTTGGTAATGTTACTTGTCTTGACTTTTTTTTTCATATTTGGATTTATGAATTTCATTCCTTAACATGCTTCTCAAGCAAGCACTTTCTAACTTCACCTTCCTGGTTGACAGCCCTTTCTGTAACTCCTTGTGTTTTAAAATACAATGTGAATTCCATGATGACTTACACAACTTTTTCCCACTTAGCATAGGACTCTTTTATTACTTTACTAATAGTGATGACAGGCTATGGCATACAGTGATGGCATACAGCGAACCTTTTAGAGCTTTCAGCAACAACAAACAGCCTGCCAGACACGCATGCCACAGGTTCACACCATGGACAGCCTCTCTGAGGAATTCCCTACTTCTTTTCCCTCCCTCTCCCTGACAAAAGAACAATGAAAAATGCCCTACCTACTGTGTTTGATGAAGATAACCATCTTAGGCAACTGTGATATCTTAATCACCAGATGTGGATTTAGGAGGAAGGAGAAATGTTAAGAAACAAACTAGGCTTGGGTTGCACCACTCTCTAAAATACCCGTAAGAATTGGAGTTAGGTCACGGCATTCCATAACGATAAGCTTTGACAGTGAACTCCAAGTCAATGACCATTGATAAAACACATCAGCTTAGTCTTTCTACTTATAAAAAACAATACTATTCTAATTCCAGGAGAATAGTCTCTCTTGGGGGAGGCAGGTTAAGTGGACATTCATGCTTAAATTTAAAATTGGTAACACCAAATTAACAAGCTCAGTCAAAATAAAATGGCCCAAAGTGATTTATCTCACAGAATAACTTTTCACCTTATTTCATGATTCCATAATTTGATTCTGGAGCTATCGTATTGAATTGGGATTTGTCAGGGTCTTTGCATCCATCTCCAAATGGGGCAACCAGGGCAGTAATTTAGGTTGCGACTCAGTGTGCATTCTAGCCAAGTTTACGGTTGGGGATGAATTCCTTGGATTTCGTTGTGTATCAATAGAGAAAACAACTTTAATAATTGAATTCTCTCCATGATTTTGCCTGTATCCTTGCCTGTATCCTTTTTTTGGGGAGGGGGAATGTGGTATTGGAGTTGAACCCAGGGCCTTGCACAAACTGAGCATATACTTTACCACTGAGCTGCAGCCCCTGCACTCCCTTTCTTGGCCATTTATTACTAATAGAAGCACAAGAAAAAATTAAGTCCTTAAATTATTTTACAGTTCAATTCCAATTTTAGTTTTTACTTGTATGTAAATGTTACATTAGATGTAAAAGTCTTCAGAACATTATTTTAAAATCTTTAAAATCTAAATTTAAGAGGATAAATTTGAGAGGATAAATTTTCCTTTAAAAAATCCATAGTGGTATTGATATACAAGGGTCAAATAAATGCAAACAATGTAGGACAAACAGATATTTTGGATTTTTTTTTTCAGTTTCATGAAGTCTGAAACCTTAACACCTGACTTTGCAAAACTGTTGGAAAATAATGTTTATAAAAAAGTATAATCTTAGCAGGGTGCGATGGCACATGTCTGTAATCCCAGCACCCTGAGAGGCTGAAGCAGGAAGATCCAACATTTGAGCCTACCCTGGCTCAATCCCCACTCAAAAATAAAGGGGGGAAGGGATCTTGAGAGAATATCCATGTATGGATGGAGTGGGGAGAATCCATATCCAAAAATCTTTTTAAAATCGGGTTCTTGATATTTGCACAGGGGTTTAAGGATTTAGCTCAGAGCACTTCCCTAGCAAGTACAAAGCCCTGAGTTTGATCCCCAGCAACCCCCCCAAAAATTTTGCACAGCTCTTATACACTACCACTTACATATCTTCTCTCTTTTGAGCATATTAGCAAAGAAAATGGAAGGCAGCAGAAGGAAAGAAAGAATGAAGATGATGCAGGTAAGTTGTAAAGGGACATTACATTCCCCTCTTCTTTTCTTCTAACATTTTGGGAAACTTCTCATCAGTTAACATCTATAAGGAAAATACCTTGCCAAAAACATACTCGAAGATTAGAAAGAATAGGACGCAGGGAAAATACAGGAAAATCGCCAGGGCAGAGACCGTTGGGGAAGGAAGTCAAGGGAGAAAGATCTACAACTGGATAAATCCAGACCTCTGCTACATGGACCTGCTTTTTATAAAGTTGTTAAACTTAAATTTGAATTATATGGAGAACTGAACTCAACTAATTGAGTCCTTTTGTCATTGACAAGAATTTAGTCCCTTTAAGATTTTGATAAGGACATCTCACACCACAGGGTAAAATTTGCTTCTCTACCTGTGCATCTGAGAGTCACAAGCCATAGGCCAAATTTACTTACCCATATTATGGGCCTTACATGAAATGAAAGGCCATTCACATAACTGACCGTTCCCCAGTCAGTCTTACTTAGACTCAATCTTCAGAATTATCTGGATAATGTATAATCATGGCCACCAGGAAGGGCCAGAGTGAGGGATGAAGACAATTTAAGTCTAACCAGACTCTCTAGTTGCTTTCAGATTGAGGATACCTTTGTGGGTTTAAGTCAGAGTACCAGATCTATGCACCCTAGAGCTAAGTAAGAAAGGATTTGCTCTCTCTGCACAAAGTAACCTACATAGTCAAACTCAGTCATTTTAGGTAAGCAGAACTTAATCCAGATGGTCAGATGAACACTGAAGTTGTACATGTCAAAGTCCATCTTCAGAGTAGTTCACGGTCAAGCCATGGTGACTAATAGGCCAGATTTGCCCGTGGAACACTGTCCTGAACATTTAGCAGAGAGAGAGACAGACAGGAAGACATCAATGAAGTACAGCAAATACCAAAGTTGACCCATAAGGAAGGTATGTGAGCAAGAGTAGTGTCACTGAAAAAGAAGGTAGCAGAGCACATTGTAGTGTTTGCACCTTTCAATAATAACATACACGCATGTTTGAATAGGTAGGCCATGTAAATGTCTGAAAAAGTTAAAGAAAATTCATATAGTTTGTAATAGGCCCAAAGTATTGGAGTAGAAATAAGAATACACAGACATAACAATATACACAGACACAAAATGCTTACGTGTACACATTATTTTTCAGTTTAGCTTCTTACAGCTTCCTTTCCTGACCCACAGCAGCATGTGTGTTAGACGGTTCTAGTAGATTCAAGCTATAGAACTCTATACTATTCAAAAAATATATGGCTAGCAAGACAACATTCCATTTTCTTCTAATGTTTAATGCATTCATGGACAGTGACGCCTTTAGAGGAAAACAGATGTCAGATAACAACAATCATACCAAAAAATGACACAGGAAACAGTCACAGACTTGATTCTAAACCTAATCCTAATCAATGATAGGGTGGTTTCCATCACCTCCATATACCCTCACATGTTCCAAACTGGCCAGTTCAGCTGCAGTAATATGTCCCGGAGATTTAATGGAAAGAAGTGACTGGAGGCCGTGTAAGAGTCTGGGCACCATAGTCTTTTGGGACTGTGTCTCCTTGAAGAAGACCCTTTCATCATCAGGCTTGGCCGGAAACTCATTCACTTAGAGGGGAGAGGCGAGGAGGGATTCGTCAGAGCTGGGAAGCCGTTTCTCACTGGATTGCGTTACACAGCATTCAAGCGGATGTCCCCACAGGGAATTTCTGTTGGTGTTTCTGGAGTGATACTTTTAATAATGCGCTTTTGGGAAGAAAATAGAATGTTATAAGAAGTCTTGCAATTTAACAAAATTGCACAAATATTTCAACATTTAATGTCACAACAGAGTTTAAATGATATTTTAATGATTTAATAAGTTGGAATCAACTCACTGACTTTCCTTAGGAAAAGAATTCTCAATTTATTCTCAAATATAGATAAAAATAGTACAGTCAGGAACTGTAAGCATCTATAAATCAGTTAAAAACATTATTTTAATGCTGATCAGGAAAAAAAGCCTTTAACAGAACCTCTGCTAGCCTATAACATGTCTTTGATGACTCAGGAAAGGCACCCTTTTCTCCAGATAAGAGGCAGCCTCTCGGGGCCATGCAGAGCTTGGGAGCAGCGTGCACCCTGCCCCCAGGCAGGCTCCTGGTGCTGCGCACGCACACGGCAGCCACAATGCCCAGGCCGCAGCAACAGCCAGGATCTTACTGACTCAATGAATCCGCCTGGAAGGCAGTACTGGTTCATTCATATGAGGGCAAATTATCATATAACAGAATTAAAAAGATGTGACCATTTAAGTCATCACTTCTAAGGAAGACGCGCATAGATGTAGTACTCATCAGAGGGAAGAGGCTGAGGACTTCCACTCTAGAAACAGCAGAGAGGCACGGAAGCTTTCAGACAGATCTGAGACATGCTTGGGCTTAGGAATGAAATACACAAGCTGCCTCGTAAAACTAAGCATCAGGGTGACATGAAGCAGTGCAGGGATGTGAAGAAGAAAAAAACAGCAACACAGTAAAGGCTTAGGAAAAGTTGCTTAGTAAAATCTTTGACGGCCAAAAGTCTCTGTGTTGGTAAGCAGGCAAAATTAGATCTGAAATATCTTTTGATTTATTGACTTATTACTACATTAGACAGTAAAGCTTTGCTACTGTCTTTTTAAATTTAGGATTGAAAAAGTATGTAGTCTTCAAGTTTTTCTATTCTCTGATTCTGAGTTTGTTCTTTAAGGCACAGGGCCTATGGAATTCAGAGTTCCATTTCTACAGTTAATGAACTCATAAAATCATACATTTTGTGTTCCTCGTGACCTTAGTATCAGAGTACTGAACAATAGCACTAAATATCCACTTAAAAATAGTTGTTGCAGTATTCATCCACTACCAAGGCATGTCAAGTCACTGAAAGCAAAACTTCAGAAATCATCCATTCCCATTTGTAACTACATAAACTATAACTAGTTAAGCAGACTTACACCTTGCTAAGCAGGAACTAGACACAGATCACTGTAGCTAGTCTTAAGGAGAGCTATAGCGTGCTTAGAGAGAAGAGGTGCTAAGGCATGTGGTAGAGGCAAGGCTAGGAACAAACAGCATTATAAAGAAAAGTGCTCGTTGGACATGGTTGTGCATGCTCATAGCTCCAGCCACAGAAAGCGGAGCCAGGAGAATCAAGTGCAGCCTGGGAAACTTAGCAAGACCTCGCCTCAAAAAAACAAAACAAGACCACCACCACCAAAATAATACCTCAACAAAGGGACTTAGCTCAGCATGAAGACACTAGGTTTAATCCCCAGTACAAGGGGAAAAAAAAAGAAGAAAAATGCTTGGCTTCTTGTGCCCTCAGCCCTAGCCACACATTCTGCTGCCCTACTGGCTGCAGACCCCACCAGTACCAGGCCCAGTTTTGGTTTCCATATTTTGGCAGCATTCTAGTTGCCAGTCTATTACTGCTCTCAAAATTTGCCAGGCCCTGTCCTTCTATAAGATGGTAGGTAACCAGCCAATCTAAGAAATGGACCACTGCTGACATCTTCATCAACACATACTCATCACAGACCATCTTCCAGTATCCGCATGGAGGTGATTACAGAAATGTGCACTGATGACCTAAACAAGAAGATAATGCCAACCTCGAGACTTGCAGGCTGCAAGCATGATCCCCAAGTACGTGACAGCCTCCAAATTACATCAGTAAGTGGCAGCTCACTGCACAAACTCCAACCTTGTAAAGATAGTCTCCCACTTAGAATGGTTCAATATAACAATTTTTCAATGCTATGATGGCAGGAAAACAACATGGTTTCAGTATAGAGTGTATTTTGAAGTTTGATCTTTTCCCATGCCAGTGACATGGTATGACAGTCCCTTATGATGCTGGCCAGTGGCAGCAAGCTGCAGCCCCCAGCCAGCCACTCAATTTAGAGAGGAAACAGTAGCTCAGTAACGTGCAGCGCAGCTATAATGTGGGGGGTTTTGTTGTGTTAATTGCGTATTTTTTACTTAAGCCCATCATAAATCGAAAATCATTATAGGATTAATTCTAGCCTAAGTCCAGGAGCACCCATCTATGTCTACGGCCCAAAAGAGATAAGAAATTCATCTTTCTCTTAGTCTTTTTTTTAACCAAAGGTTTATATAAGGTCTCTCTTCCTCACAGAATTTTACAGACTACCAAATCTGGTGATTCACAAAGAATTATAAAAATTCTAGTTCCTCAGAGTACTTGTCAAAACAAGCAAATGAAGGCATGCTTTACTCTCTCACAGATTAAGTATACACATGGGCATATTAAAATTTGAGAAACCCCACCATAAAGAAACCTGCTGAATTTGCCTTAATCCAGTATTCCCCCCAAATTATCTGACTGTGTAAACTTTTCCCATAGCAGAATCCCCTATTTATGTCCCATGAAGTTAATCTTCCAAACATACTTTGGGAAATGTTAATACAGTCCAACAAGCATGTTTTAAAAATGAGGAAACCGGGGTTGGGGATTTAGTTCAGTGGTTAGAGTGCTTGCCTAGCAAGCGCAAGGCCCTGAGTTCAATTCCCAGCACCAAAAATAAAAAATAAAAAAAATAAAAAATAAAAATGAGGAAACCAAGGCCCAGAGAAGGTCAATGATCTGTCACGGGTGACTAGGTCTTTTCTTCTCAGTCCTATTTGGCTGGGTCACGCTGCTTCCTAGTAACCTGCTGCTTCTCATGTGGTAGCCCACGGTGAAGACAGACCTGTAATTATCCTACCTCTACTGCCAACAGATTTTAGCTCTGTTGTTCACACAGTTTGGGATGGCATTCCCTTGTGACCAAATGTGGGAATTTGAAAGAAAGATGACTCGGATTTGAGGTATAATCTGTGACTAAGGGATATTGATGTTATTAACCTAATTAGATTCCCACCCCTGACTTCGGCCTTTGGGTTTGAAGTAACAGAGCTCATGGATCATCTAAACTACGAAAAAGACAACCTGAAGGAGTGAATTCAGCCACTCTGCTTCTGAGAGTATATTATAAGCGATGCCAGGGTCCAGTGCTTTTTGGGAGGACGGAGTCATGATAGAACTAGTTTGGGCACAGGAAGTTAGTAACTACAGAGTTCTTTAATTCATTTTCATATCTGGAAAAAGAAATGAACCAAGTTGTTCTCAGAAAGAGCTAATATTTTTGGTATTTGCTGGTGCTGGGGATTAAACCCAGGACTTGGCACATACTAGGCAAGTGCTCTACCATGGAGTTACACCTCAGCCTGAGAAGAGCTGGTGTTTAATTGCCTCGTGCGCTCTTGCTTCTTGCTTCTCATGAAATGTCTGAGGAAATTTTAGTGTGATGGTTTCATGTCTGAGTTTTGCTTGTTAGAGCCCATAGACTATCCCACCTCAGTTCCTCAGGCCGTTGTAGGTTAGACTTCCTGCTAACTTTCCCCATATACCATCTGTATTAGTTATCTTTCTAGAGTCAATGATTTGCAAGAGAGCAGATTTAATACAGGACATTTACACATAACAACATTCACATACACAAGCCAAATGCAGGAAGAGTGCGGAACATTTATCTATGTACTAGGGACCTAAAAGATCCAATCAAGGGCTGGGAGCCCACAGCACTATCTCATGTAAGTCCATGCCTGCACAAAAGGCTGAAGAAATCTATATTGAAGCCAGGGTACCACACTCACAGCAGAGATGAGACTAGAGTTCCCCCAAAGCAAACAGCAGTCGTCACCAATGACAGGAAGGCCCCCAAGCTCCTCCTGCCAATGAGCAGAGCTGAGTTCCCTTCAGGAGAACCAGGCACAACAGAGCTTCTCCTGGGAAGCAGCTGGCCCCTATCTTCTGCTCTCATTCTCCTTCATGTTGTTTCGGCAACAATCCTCAGGTGGATCCTGCATGCCCAGAACCACATCAACTCAGTCCAGCTGGGCGTTCCTGCTCAAATTTACCACAATAAATCCACCACAATCTACCCACAGTCAACTTGATAACTAGATACATTTTTTTAAACCACAGTCTACAGTGGCAGATTTGTAAAGAGTTAACATATGTTGGTCTATTCAGATTTATACTAATAATGCAATTCTTAGTGCACTCATTCCCACACCAGGAACAAATATTCAAAGGAGTCTCAACACTGATTACAAACAGGTGTCCAAAAATTATAAACAAACATACAAATATACAACTCCGTCTTGTCTTTTGCTTGTTCTAAAACAATAAATTTGTTTACAAAGTACAATGTACCAATATAGTGCATCCACATTAAAAAATGTGGCTTCAAATTTTAAAACTCCTCAAATTTTAAAACTCATTAACTTTAACAACAGAGCACGGCAACATTAAGAGACACCCCCAAAGGATCTCCTGCACCCCAAATACACTTTTCCCTCGGGTAAAAGACCCCAGGTCACTTTTCCATTGTCCTGTTTCTTCTCCACAACCATGTTCTCCTCTGTTCATCCTTGCAATCCACAGCTCCTCTCTAGCCAAATGCTTCAAGTTACCCTGCTAGTTCTCTGTCCTCGACTTCCAACATAGATTGGGCCAAAAGCCCTCAACAATAACTATGGTGCTGTCCCAACATTAGACCGCACTGAAATTTTTCTTCCACCCAGGCAATATCTCCAAACACAAGCAAAATGCAGACCAACCTCTGCCAAAGCACGCATATACCGCCTGGGAGCCAGCAGCGAATAAATCTTTCTCAACAGAGGCCTCCCAAGCCTCACCCTGACTGGCAGCATTTCCATCAGTTACTCTGGTTTTCTGGGCTCTGACCAGAGTCTCCCATGTAATCAGTTTAGAGCATTCTAGTCTCTCAAAACCTTTCCAAATTAATTCCAAAGACTCCTAAGCCACATGGCCAGGCAATATCAAAGCAAGGACCCCACTTCTCCAGTACCAATTTCTGTATTGGTTATCTTTCTAGAGTCAATGGTTTGCAAGACAGCAGGTTTAATATAGGACATTTACACATTAGAACATTCCCACACAAGTCAAATGCAGGAAGAATACAGAACACCTATCTGTGCACTGGAGACCCAAAAGATCCATAAAGAGCTGGGAGCCCATGGCACTATCCCATGTAAGTCCATGCCTGCACTAAAAAGCTGAAGAAATCTATACTGGAACAGGGTACACACTCACAGCCGAGATGACCAGAGCTCCCCCAAAGCAAACAGCAGCCATCTCCGATGACAGCAAGGCCCCGAGCTCCTCTTGCGACAGGAACAGCCTAGTTCCCTTCAGGAGAAGCAGCCCCAACGGAGATTCTCCCAGGAAACAGCCGGCCGCTATCTTCTGCTCCCGTTCTCCTTCGTGTTGTGTTGCTAACAATTCTCAGGTGAATCTTCTATGCCCAGAACCACACCAATTCAGTCCAGCTGGGCGTTTCTGCGCAAGTTGACCATATCAATCCACCACACCGTGCTTCACTTTTGAGTTTGACCCCTGGAAAAGCACCCAACTCTGGACTGAAGACTTCTTCAGGCTTCTCTGGCATAGTACCCTTGTACTGTGCCAAGAAACACGACCAAAGATGTAACTAAAGTTTTCTATTCTGTTCATGTGCAGTATAACCATGTTGATAATCTAATGGCTGAACCACTCATTCTGGCAGCCTGGAGTGGAAAATGGCTACTATTCTCTCCCTAACCACTGCACCAATTTCTACATTAGCAAACTGTCACCTCCAGGGACAAGAGGGGTGCTGCACCTAAAAGTGAAAAGAACAGTGTACCAGGAGTTTGAAGACCTGAATTCTGAGAGTTCGTGTACTGTGTGTCCTCAGATGAGTCAATGAAATGAGGACATGCTGAGCAGGATCATTCCCAGCCTCAGTGATCTTGGTCTGCTAATAATATCTACCCATCCAACTCACGAGATATTTTGATACCAGATGAGATCAGCTTCACACAGGTGTTTTGGAAAGCACGTACTCTTATACAAATTGTAAGGTACTATTATTTACAGCACATTATTCACAACTGAAATGAATCTTCTGTCACGGCAAAAAAATATTTACTACAATGGCTTGAGTTAAAACCACAGTACTGTTGGAGAGTTAATAAGTTTTTTAAATTGTATTTTTTTTTACAATTTTTTAATTTTATTAGTATGTGTTTGAGATTCATGCTGTTTACAATCCTCTTGGGAGCGGTTATGTGTACATATTACAGCTTATTTCTAGCTAATAATTTTTTGAGCTGTAAGTATACGTTGAACTGTCCATATTTTATGATTATTTTTAAAATTCTACTTGTCACATTATTATTAGAAAAACTACCATGGGCATTTTTACCATACTTTCTACTTAAAATCTGTGTATGGCCACAGACTTCATAGAACTGGTATCTATGCCCAACAGAGAACAGGAGGCAAAGTAGTTATCTGATAGGTTTAGAAAGCTGTATATACGGGGCTGGGGATTTGGCTCAGTGGTTAGAGTGTTTGTTGCCTAGCAAGTGCAAGGCCCTGAGTTCGAGCCCCAGCACCAAAAAAAAAAAAAAAAGAAAGAAAGAAAGTTATACATAACCAAAACTGTGGGCTATGTAAATGCTGTGCTACAGCAAAAGATGAGCTTACTCACTGCATGTGGCGGCACATGACTGTAATCCCAGCACTCTGGGAGACTGAGGCAGGAGGGTTGCAAGTTTGAGCCCTTCCTGGGCAGCTTAACAACTTAGTGAGATCCTGTCTCCAAAAATAGTATCATTCTTTTGCCTTTGTATTTGGAACTTTGGAAGATGCTTTAAAATGACAGGGTAAGCTCTTAGAGATCTATATAGCGATGTAGGTATATAAATGTACAAGGTTAAGGGTCTTCTGATGAATTTCATATAGACTTATCTCTTGTGAATAGAGCATAGAAGAGAATTCTTTTCTCTCCCAAAGAGAAAACACACATACACAGTAGCACATACATACCTCCTTCAGTGTCCCTGGAGTGATGATCAGCCGGTAAGTTACGTACATAGGGATGCAGATAACAGAGGAAGTTCCCACGCAGTAACCCAGGATGACACTCCAGTGGGGATAACTGTACTGGAAAAGTCGCAGCTGTGGCGGGCTCATCAGAAAACTGCAGATTATGAACTATAACAAAAATTACAAGAAACAAAAATCTTAACAATATGGCTGGGGATTTAGCTCAGTGGTTAGAGTGCTTGCCTTGCAAGCACAAAGCCCTGAGTTTGATCCCCAGAACCAAATTTAAAAAATCTTAACAATATGCAGATACACAAATACCAAATGCGAAAGCTAAAATATAATTGGGATATATCCTAGATTGAACTCTGACACACGAGTAGCAATTTTGATACTTAAACTGCAAAAATAAAACAGCCTGGTGCTTTTCTCGGTTTTCTTTGCTATCGCCCACCTCAGGGGCTACAATGCTCCCTCCTATCCTGTGAGGATGTCGTAGTATCCCTACAGCTACTATCCCTACAGTTAGGGTGCCCCTCGGTGAACCCCTCAGCCGAGGAGAAAAGGTTGGCATCCGTGCGGAGTGGGCAAGAGACAAATGAACTGGGAGGCCTCTCCACGGCCCCTGTCAGTCCTACAGCTTTACATACTTCTCTCTGCCTTGTTTTCATTTGCCTGCGTTTCCTGGCCATGGTAGTTTTTTCTCAGATGAAAGGAGCCTTATATCTGGAAGCAATAATAACGTTCTCAAGATCTGAGGGGAACGCAAGTTCCTAGACATGTTCTTCACCCTCTTTGCTTTCTGCATTAAGCTCCTTAGCTGGAGACTCAACAGGGGTGGCGTTGCCACAACGCGTCTCAGTCGCAAATGACTGCTGCCCCCGGTCCTCCTAGCGGAAGGAATTACAGAAGAAAAAAAAGCAGCTTCATGTATTTTTCACTTGAAAATTCTGTGAAAATTTTGACCAAGAATAATTCCACAGTGTGCTCTCAACACCTAGTTTATTAGTTTCTTATTTCAGTTTGGTTTCTAGACAGCAAAAATACCAGTTTTTGCCTAGTAACCACTGTGTTGAAATCATTATAGCTCTTGATTTAATTTTATTTTATTATTTCATAATCATAAAGAAGACAGTAATGTAAATTGTGTGGCTAAACATCTATTTATAGCTTTTTTTTCTTTGTCTGCAGGTAATAAAATGAGAAATTGTTAAACACATATCCATCTTCTGAGCAGCATTATCCTAAGTCCACAAGGAGGCCTTCAAAACAGGAGTTAGGTCACCTGCAAATCTTTCTTGAGTTGCTCTTCTCATCCCAGACCAGCTACTAAGGAAGAAAATTTGGGAACAGGGAGAGAACAGGTCTGGTTAGGTGCCACTGACACTAGAACTTGTATCATCTTGATGTCAAGTGTGTGAAATCCAGCTCAGTCAGAGAGGACTCAAACTCTCTGTGGCCCGTGCCTGTAATTCCTGCTACTCGAGAGGATGAGGCAGGAGGATTTCAAACTTGAGGGCAGCCTGGGCAACTTAGTCAGACCCTGTCTCGAAGTTTTTGTTTGTTTGTTTGTTTGTTTTTTAAAGAAGAGCTAGGGACGTAGCTCAGTGGTAGAGCACTTTTCCAGCATGTGTAAGGCCCTGGGTTTAATCCCCAGTACTGCCAGCAACAACAAAAAAAGAAAGAAAAGAATCCCCACACACACACACAGCCTGGCCTCTCCTTGCTTATACACAATATTTTCTTTTTTTGTAACTTGGCTTCAGTGAAAAAGAGTATTTTTAGTAAATTACTCATTGTTTACCTAAAGCAGCCCTAAAAAGCCCAGAGCAGGGATCTGTTAAGTGAACATGGAAGTAAAAGACAGATTTACCTCCTCTTAATTGGGCACTAGGGCACTTGCCTTTAGAAGAGCATAAAGCAAACGTTACAGGAATTGGGAGGAATGTGCCTGCACCTGAGTCTGCATGTGTGTGCTCTACGGGGCAAAGGAACCCGCTGACCTGCACTGACAGAAATGAAAAGAACCCAAAGCCGCCGGGCCAGGGCAGGGGCGGGGCGTGTGAAGTGCTCACCTCAGGCACAGCATGTAAGGGGAAGCCAGGACTTCAGCAACCAAGATGAATAATATTTTAATGCAATTTTTAAGGCGCAGGATCTGATGGGGCCAGATTAGAATAAGGAGAGTGAGGTGAGCCACACAGCTACAGGGTCAGGTAATACATTATTCAAAATATCGTTCATCATGCATCCTTTTGCATTTTTAAAACATATTGCATCAAAACAGTATGGATCTTGAGTACTGATTTTGTCATGTTTTAAACTTTATTTTACTGGTGACTGCCTTCACCTGCTTCACTCAAGTGCGGGCCCTGGACACCATTTCCTCACTGGGTAGGGAATGCAAAAGTAAATAAATAAACATGTTCCTGCCCTCAAGGAACTAATCCAATGTCTCTTCCTTTGAAAAACAAATGAAAGCATGTAAGTAGATTATCAAGAAGCACTGGTATTAATAGAAATTAATAACCTATTTATGTTAAGACTCCTGCTTCTGGTAATGGTGGGCCAGGTGACTCGGACCAAGCCTCTCACTGAAAACAACTGAAATTTTTGCACTAAAAAATATATTTTATATATATATATTTTGTATATATATGTATATATAATATATCATATATATAAATAATATATTTTAATGTTACTTAAAAGCATCGGTAAGCTGGAAGGTAATAAGGAATTGCTAAGCCAAGATCTGCTGGAACACTGGAGCCCAGCACTTACACAAGAGCCACTGTGCCCTGGGAATGTTTGTTGACTGGGGCAAATTCAGGCTGGTTTTTGAAACTTCTGGAGTCCAGGGGAATGGGAGTCAGGGAAGGCCTTAAGGGTTCAGAGAAACACATGCAGGGTCTCAGAGGCTAAATGCTCACGGTGGGCCATCATATATACGGTAATACCAAGATGTGTGGATACAAAAAACTACAGGCCGCCCCAAAATAGAACACAAAAGGGCTATTTTAAAAGGAGGGAAGGGACAGCTGTATGCCAGAGAGGGGTCCTATGACAAAATGGAATAGCCTGAACCCTCGGAATAAGCTAGACTGAAGGAATGATCTAAACACATCTCTGGGTCCACAAAATCAGACAGCCCCAAAAATAAAGTCACGGATAAAGGGAAGAACTGAAGAATAATCCCCACTGATGCACAGAGAGGAGGTATATCCCAGAATACTCAAGAGGTCCGCAGGCACACCCCTCTTCAGGTGGACACCAGAAGGAAGCTGGGGCATGGAAGTGAGGACGAGGTGAACACCGAACTTGTCTTGGCAAACGGACAGTCCTTGGAATTCACCTTTCTTAAGCAGATCCTTTGCCAATGAATGGGTTCTACTTTTGACTTGGACCTATGCTTGAAGGACTTTGTAAGGGGTTTCTTTAAGAAGATGCAAGAAAACCTTAAATACAGAACTGCCTGGATCTCTCTCAGGGACTTCCTGAACAGCACAGTAAATTCTTTCCTGGTCTTGAATTGTTCTTACTTGTTATGTGACTTTAATGTCATTAAGCCTCAATTTCCTTAAATGTAAAATGGGAGTACCAGCACTATATCTACTTCATAGAATGATCGTGAAAACTAAAAGAGCTACAGATGTTTAGCACAAAATCTGGCCTGGCTGGAGTTCAGTGCCCGTAAAAGTTATTTATCACTGTTGCCCAGCAGAGGAGCGATGTACTAACTGACCAAAGCCCAGAGTGCTCTACGATGTGAGATGTCAGAAGAGGGGGAGCCACGGTAGGTACAGTGACAGCGAGGGGCACGAGAGGGCTTCCAGAGTGCTGTCCGTGTTCTTGTTTCTTGGTACAGTTTTGACTACACAGGAGTGTTCGGTTTATAAAATTTCTTTGAGAGAAACACATCTGATTGACCCACTTTTCTGTACACAGGTTACATTTCAATGAAATTCACTTCGTGTATGTGTCTGGGGGTGAGTGTTCCCCCAGGGCAAGAAGATGGAGAGAAATGACAACTCACCAGCAGAAACAGAGGGCTGATGGCTACCCAGCAGATCCTCCAAAACCAGCCGGGGCTGAAGCCGAGCATCTCCTTCACATCCCTGCAGAACTGAGTAATCCCTGAAATCATCCAAAAGACAGCGACTCAGAGGACATGGACTTTCCTTCTATCCCCGATGCCACCAGAATCAGCCTCTTGTCACCAAAATGAAAAGAAGAGAGCCAGAATTCCTACGCTGAACAAGTGTAGCAGTTCCGGTATTTTCTCCAACGAGGAGCTCGGGGACACTGATCTGGTCTGAAGTGAGACTGGGGACTTTGTCATGAAACTTCCTTTTTATTAGTAAGCAAAACTCTTTGTACCTGCAGCAGGAGGCTGTGAACATTTCACCTTGGGGCCACACTGCCTTTCTAAAATCACAGCAGAGATTTGGTTCGACTGTTATTCCAGAGAAGAAAGGCTGAATCTTGTGTAGGAGCAGTCAACCCACCCAACTTTGACTAATCTCTGGAGACTTAAGAAATTTTGTTTTTCTTTTGGCGCAGTAATGGCGTTTAAACTTACGGGTGCTCTACCACTGAGCTGAACTATATACTAGTTTTTAAATTTTAAGTTTCATTTTGATGCAGGATCTCACAAACTTGCCCAGGCTGGGCTTCAATTTGTGATCCTCCTGCCTAAGCCTTCTGACTAGCTGGGAATTTAAGAGTATATAAGTAGGTCTGACTTAAGGGAAAATTTTAACCTCAATATTGCTCATTCATATGCCAGATCGAGATAAGGGTTCCTCTATAAAAAGTTATTGGCCTAGAAGTGAGAACTTCTTACCATGCCTGGCAGGTGAGAAACTGCAAAGGGGAAGGTACTCTATGGCTGACCCCCTTGAAAGCTACCCACTGTTGCTAGGGGCAGGCAAGTCTACAGGGATTCACCCTCTGAACTCTGTCCTTGAAATTGCTGAGGATGATTTTTTAAAAACTGGGCTTATGTGCAACTAAAAATGTGCCTTCCATTCTTTTAACAATACAGGTTATGACTGCTATGCCAAAAGTTTTATTGTCATAGAGAAGGACTGAGGTAATTGCTTCTTGACTTCAGGGAGACATCTCTGAACTGCTGTTTCTCATTTCAATTGCCAGTGTCCAAAACCCCTGCCCAGGGGCTCCTGGGACCTCTGTTAGGACCCATCTCAGTTCACTTCCTGCACCCCTGGCCATTTATCCTTATTAAATTCCATCCTAGGAAAGGGGACCAATAACGCAAATAAGAGAATTCTCTCTCTCTCTTTTTTTTTTTAAGTGAGGTCTCACTTGTGATTCAGGCTGGCCCTGAACTCACTATGTAGCCCAGGCTGGCCTCAAACTCCTGGAGATCCTCCTGCCTCAGCCTCAGAGTGCTGAGATTACAGGCATGCGCCACCAGGCCCGGCCATAAGAGAATTCTTGCTTCCTCTTTAGAAGATGAGTGCCTAAACTCTGTCTCAGGGTTCCGGAAGGAGCTTGCTTGAGAAATACAAATCTGGGCCCACTCTACTTAACAGCAGTATATGGTACACACTGCAAAGGCACTCACTGTGCACTAGTTCTGTGTTATCTTTGCAATTGTTAGAATCCCTCGGGAATCTGAAACTACCACCCGGGATGAGCCAAGTGAAACTGCTCCAGCTTCCCCTGGGTAAACATTCAAAGTCAGTGCGGCAGGGAAAATATCCTCCCCCGAGGGGCCCGGCATCTCTCTGTACAGAGGGCAGAGGAAATGATGACTTATTTCCGAGGAAGGCACTCGGCTGAGGTTATTTTCTACACCCCTCGGGAAATCTCAATGTGTCAACTGCGCCTTCCTACGGTTCTCTGATGAAAGCACCTCTCTTCGTGCCGGCCGCGCGTTGTAGAAAGGACCGTGAGGGAAGAGCTTACCGTAGAACCAGGACACAGCGATCGCTTCTATAAGCGCGACGGTGAGCACCGCAGGCCCCGTGGCGTACTCCTCCAGCAGCTTCACCACGTAGGCGCCTCCCTGAGGACGAGACCTGGTCTGTCGGTCTGTCGAGGGCCTCAGGAGCTGGCAGTTCCAACCTTGGACCCGGCGCCACGACTTCAGAGCCCGCCTTTGGGAGTGGCCTTGGCAGGGCAGGCAGCTTTCGCCACACCAGACCCTCTTCCCGCCCTAGGAGCTCGTTTCTTTTGTTTGTTTGTTTTTTTGTTTCCAGCGGTGGGAATCAAACCCAGGGCACGGGCCGCACTAGGCATGTGCTCTACTCTTCGGCCCCACCCAGAGCACATTTGTCTCATTTCCTCTCCCTGCTCGGGTTTAAGAGACAAACCCCAAAGGGTCTCTAGATCTGTTCTCGGTTTTCCTCAACTTACTGAGCACTTCTTGTGTGCACCACCCTGGAGACTGCCCACAGCTAAAGACTAAATCTGGGAGGGTGCGCGGTTACCAGACACATCGAGGGCCTGTGGTCTGCCTTCCTGGTCTAACTCCTGGCAACCTCAGATTGTGCGCAGCCCCTCACCCCGCCCTGCCAGAGCCCCGAGCTGCTGGGGCCAAAACTTGAAGGCGCCTGTCTGCAAGATGTGCCTCGAGTCGGGAGGACACAGCGGAGGACGTCTGTGACTGCACCAGCTGATGCACACTTTATCACACGTGCTTCATTTACCAAAAAAAAAAATCAAAGAAGGTCTGACTTCTTTGCCATTTTAAGTTCTAGAGGAGACAAAGTGGTGTTATACACACAAGACTCCTGCCATCCATTCCTCTGCTTACCAGGATATCAGGGCAATATTCCCATGAAAGCAGCCTTAAGGAGTAGAAATAAACTAGAAATGCAAATCCTAGTTTTTCTCTAGCTATTCTGCCAAGACTGAAATATAATTGGATCTATCGTAAAACATTAATGGCCTCCAGATACTATGTACAGACTCCACAAATGGATGCTGCTAGGAACGACTTTTCTTCTCCCTGGTGACCAACTTCTTCCCCTAGTGCTGGGGATCAAACCCAGAGCTTCACGCCAGCCAAGCGCTCTACCACGAACAGAGACAAACTGTTTAGTGGCACGAGCAGCTCCTCTTCTTTTGGCCCCCAAACCAGAGCGCTATGTGGGGACAGGAGGAAAGCAATGGCTTCTTGTAGCACTCTGTTACCCCCGTAGCCGACTCAGAGCCAAGAGCCACAGTACTTACAAAAGTCAGGGTGGTCAGGGATCCAAAGAAGCACATAATGACCACAGCTAGCACAAACTGCTCTCTGCGCTTGGCCCAGATGTGTGGGAACTCATCCAGCACAGCTGTTATCACTCCCTCCAAGCCTGCAAACTGAGAGGTTCACACGACAGTCACGGAAAGAGCTTTGGGACAAGTCTGTACCTTTGAGACAATGAGCAGGAAGAGGAGGGTGGAGATTATGAAGTGACCAGTGAAGCTGACTGTAACAAGTTCCCTTGACTCGCTGGCCCAGGAACACTTCTGGGAAGCATATTTCCCTGATCTATACTGTCATTTAAAACCTATCACTAAGGACAGCCAGGAAAGAAAACATGACTCATGGAGAGGACTTCAGCATGTGTGGTCTCTTGGGGAGTCGGTTATATCAGAAAGGCCAACTCAAAGCTGAGACTCACTCCATGGCACTAAGTGCAAGGTGCTGAGCTGAATGTTAAGCAGGGCAGAGACACGAGAGACACCTCGTCCTGGCCTGCAGGTACCACCCCTGGCCAAAAGAATTCACATACACCACTCAACTCTGCGCCTGTGCCAGGCACTCTCCCCATGTTATCCCATGAATGACTCCGTCCCAGGGGTGGTGTGTGCCATGGCCGAGAAATGAACACAGGCCTGGGGAGCACGAGAAGGGAACAGCTAACACTGCCTGAGATGGCCAGCACGGAAGGAAATGGCCTCCTCCTTCTCCTCCCTTCTCCTGTCCTCTTCATCCTCCCAGAGCCCATTCTCCCTCCCTGTTCACTCACTGTGCTGTCCAAACCCAGTGTGATTAACATGAGGAAGAAGATGATGGCAAAAAACGTGGATGCTGGCATCTTGGCTATGGCTTCTGCATACGTGATGAAGAGGAGGCTGGGGCCTAAGCAGAGGGGAGAGAGGAGGAGGCAGTTACTGAGATCTGTTCCATAAGGATGTCACAGAGTAAAACTCACCCACGTGGGCAATTACAGTTCTCATCACAAGACCTTCTGTGGGGACCAGGCTTTGCCACATACTAAGTGCTTCCTCACACTCCACACCATCTTACCTGGCCACCTTGGCATCCTGGGAGGCAAGAAGGAAAGAGTGGCCACCTTGAAGATTGTGTGTCCTCAATTAACATGGGGGATAGAAACAGTCCTGAGACCCTAAGACTAACAAAAGCAGTGCAGAGAATAGGAGTTTCTACCATATAACAATTTGGTGTTTCTACTTTCAGGGCCAAGATCACTATTCCTAAAGTCCCACAGCATTTAGCCCCCTCTGATGTCTGCAGCTCCAGAACAGTAAAAAATGGAATAAAGATTTCCTGCTATTTTGAAGTCCCTTTTGATAGTGTAAGGGACATAGTCTTCAACCTCTCATGGGCTAGCTAGGGGTGCCCTTGTCTGGGGTATGATGTTAGTCAAAGTTCTACATCAGGCCAAATACACTAGTATGTTCACAAAATAACCCTGGGACTCCATTCACCAGATCCCATCACCTCTTTTTCAACATCTATCACACTTTGCTTTTTTCATGAAAACCTCACAGGAGATCAGCCACATTAGCTGCCTTTAATTTTTCTGCAGAGGGGCGTTTCTAAGGATTAGTAATTATTTCCCTACTCGACCAGACTCACTACAATACCATCACAGAACCCCAACCCCCCACCGCTTTTTGTTTTGTTTTGCAGTAATGGGGACTGATCTCAGGGTTTAAGCACTCTACTACTAAACATGACAGGTAAGCACTCTACTACTAAGCCACATCCCCAGCCCTTTTTCATTTTGAGATAGGATCTCGCTGTGTTGTCAGGCTGGCCTTGAATTGCTATCCTCCTGCTTCAGCCTCCTGAATCATTGAGATTACAGGTGTATGCCACCACCCCCAACTACAAAACCACTGGTTTTAAAGCCAATATCCAAGTCATACTTTCAAGTTAATCATATGTTGAAGGCTCCAGTATTGGGCACCAAGAGAGCTGACATAACCCCAGTGGCCTGAATGCATGGAAAGGGCTTAGATCTCCAAAGCAAAAAGTTTCTCTCAAATCTTTGAAATTTTAAAGGATCATTTAAAAATGACTCAAAAGTCAGATATTTGTAAATATTCAAAGCAAAGCACTGCAGTAGGATCGGGGACCTACACAGAGCCCAAGGTCCTACCTGCATCTTTGGCCACCTCAGATACATCTTCATTCCTCATCTCAGCCATATACCCAAGCACTGTGAAGATGACAAATCCCGAAACGAAGCTTGTCATGCAGTTCACGGCACTGGTCACCAGGGCGTCTCTAGAGTAGAAATCCCAAGAGGCCTGAGACATTTTGAGGGTGGGGAGTCTAAGAAGCATCAGTCTGCGTGCCTGCTCTGCCAACACAGGCCAGTGTGGTTCAAAGGACCCCTGCACTGTCCTGGTGTCCCTTCCCCTTCTCCCAGGGCCCAGGCTCTGGGGCTGGAAGGGCAGATACTGTGACACACGCCACAGCTGGAGGAGCAGGTAAGGAGTGTTTTAAGAGGCGGTTCTCTGTGAAAGATCACAGCACGAACCTCTCAGAAGAGGGCTGTTCTAGAGCAAGACTCGGGCTAGAGGGTGGGGGACAGTATGGAGTCTTGGCCTCAGGTTTGTGAAATCCTCAGACTAGATGTTTGACACAATCTTCAGCTGAAGTCACAGAACTGCCACAAAGAAACTCTGACTTTTTTTTTTAAGTGTTGGGGACTGAACACAGGGCCTTTGCACTGAGTTATATTGCAAGCTCTTTTTTTATTTTTTATTTTGAGACAGGATCTCACTAAGTTGCTAGATTGCCCAGGTTGAACAATTTGTGATCCTCCTGCCTCAGCCTCCCAGAGTGCTGGGATTACTGGCAAGTGTCTGGCTTAAACTATTACTTTTGTGGGAGGGGGAGTGCTGGAGATTGAACTCAGGGCCTTGGGCTTGCTAGGCAAGCACTCTACCACTGAGCTAAATCCCCAGCCCCTTAAACTATTATACTTTTAGTATATGTGCTGCCGAAGTGAGCACCAACTATTATATTTTTAAAAGAAGACCTCATCAGACAACTTCAGGTTGGTGACCCAATGCAAGATCATATTGCTTAGGGCACATGTGAACTCTTGCCCATTAAAAAAAAACATTCTATTATTTTATGAATGGCACAAACAGATTGTTGGACATTGCTCTCTGTGACAGGACAACAAAGTCTACAGGTAATGAATGACATTTAAGTGATAATTGGTGTAATACTCCTTGTTTCGTTAAAATATCTGCAGTGAGATTTTTCCATAAAATAGCATCTGTGTTGGTCAAAATAATTCATTATATTTCTTATATACCTAAGTAACTGATCACATTACAGTTTTTGTCCTTAAACATATTAAGCCCTGAAGGTTGAGGATTTAGCACAGTGGTAGAGCGCTTGCCTGGCAAGCACAAGGCCCTGAGTTTGAGCCCCGGCACCCCCTCGCAAAAAAAGCATAGGAAACCCAAATATTTAGTTGTTAGGTTGCAATTTTTGAAAACCTGCTGTAGAATTTCTTAATTATTATCTTTATGTATAGAGACTCACAAAACAGAAGTGGTCTGGAGCCTGTCCCCCAGGCGAGATGCCAGGAGGCTGCGGCGGTACTGTCACAGCCTGATCCCAGCCAGGTTTGAGGCTGCCAGTTTGATCGCCTTACTCCAAACTGGCTAACTTTTGCTCACTCCATTTCCAAGCTTTGCTTGGGGGCCCTAGATACTCACTGGTAACAGTTGTTGTTGAACTTGTTATAGCTGGCAAAAGCCAGGAGGACTCCAAAGCCTGGACCAAGAGAGAAGAATATCTGAGCGGCAGCATCAATCCACACCTGGAAACAGCAGGGGAAGGACACGGGGGTGAGGATGAGGCCCAGTCCGCCCCTGAGCCACAGCAGGGCAGCACCTCTTGTGCTTCCGTGTAGCTAAATTCAGGGTAGAAAACTAGCTTTTGAGGCTCATGCCAGGGATGGCCACATACTCAGTGCAAACACATGTGGTTTATCTTCTTATCATTTAGCCTTAAACCCATCCAGTGGCCTCAATTACACTTTTGGTGTTTGTATTTCTGGTTTAAAGCATCACTGCAGACTTGCATGTTGAAACTAAATTTCATTTGTCCCTACTGTCTTACTTGAAGGAGAACTAGCTTCATCTAATAAATGACAGACAGGCACACACTGTCTCCTTCAGTCTCTTACCCCTGTCTCCAGGAGTTTCTGCCAGTTGGGTTTCAAGTAGAAGAGAACACCCCTCCATGCTCCAGGGAGTGTGGCCCCCCTCACCAGTAGGATAGAAAGGACGATGTAAGGGAAGGTAGCTGTCACCCACACCACCTGTGAGGAAAGAAAGCAGAAACTCAAGTTATCACCGTGCTGTTCCAGGGAGAACACGGAAGGGAGGTGAGTGGGGATCAGTGGGTGTCAGAGTGTCAGTGGACCTCTGAGAAAGGAGAGTCACCTCTTTATTCTGTCACTTTAGAAGACAAGGTAGATGTGGCAGAAAGACTTCTGTCCTCAGAATCAGAGAAAGATCTGACTCAGCTTAGCCAATACTACCTGCCCCTAAGACTGCACTACATCTGTAAAAAGAGGAAATATCTAGCAGAAACAATATATTTAACCAGTGTAGACACAGTATCAAGCACGGCCCATGATGGTTTTTTAGTAAATTATTGCCTCTTGGGCTGGGGATGTTGTTGTTCAGTGGTAGAGCACTTGTCCAACATGTGCAAGGCCCTAGGTTCCATCCCCAACACTGAAAAAAAAAAAACTGCCACTATTTTTAACTATGACTCTACCAGTAGGTTAAAGGAATTTTTAAAACAGAATTATATAATGGTTCTTGGTACTGGCCCATTTCTAGAATTTTCTAACAGATGTGATCAAGAAAGAACATCATGGAATGTGTTTGGTGTTGAAGGAAAAATGCTTGTCTCTTGACCAGTAGCTGTCCAGGCTACTGGGTTCTGAGTTCGAAACACTGTAGAGCCCCTTGGCAGGCCGAGATCAGCAGCCAGAGTCATCCTCACCTTGCCAGATGTTTTGACACCTTTCCAGATGCTGAAGTAAATAATGGTAAAGATAAGCATGATGCAGAGGGTAAGCTGCCAACTGATGCCCCCCACGTCCTGGAGTCCCTTAGACCGATGGATCTGCAGGATGTGGCGTCTGAAGTGAAAAGGAAAGAAAGGCCTATGAGAGGACCTGGACAGTGATATGATCACATAGTCTATGATGTCTCCAGGAGAGTGCAGGGGAAAAATGGACACAATGTTGCAAGGTCCAAATGGTCACTGAGCTTCAGTGTTACAGTTTAAATATCAACTGCCCCCACTCAAAGACTCAAGTTTGAAGGCTTTATCCCAGTACATCAATTTTCAGTGGAGAAGGATCTAGAGAAGTGATTGGATCATGAGGGATAAATCCACTGATGAGACCATAATTTGATGGGAGATGATGGAAACTGGAAGAAGGGCCTAACTGAAGGGAGTGGATCATAGTGTGTGATCTTGGGGACTAGGTCTTGCAGCCTCTTCTTCTCTGGTCTTCTTGCCCTCTCTTTGCTTCTTGGCTGCCGTGAGGTGAGCAGCTTTCCTCCACCACACCCTTCCACCATAATATTCTACCTCCTCAGACCCAGGAACGATGGAGTCAGCTGACCATGGACTGAAACCTCTGAAACTATAAGCCAAAATAAATCTTTCCTCCTATAAGTTGTTTTTCTCATGTATTCTGTTACAGTGATGCAAAGTGGACCAACACACCCAGAAGGACTGAGATGGACTCTAATGATCTAGAAGGAGCAAGCAGCACATTCAGGTGACAGGCCCTCGGAGGAGTGCTTGGCCCAGAGGAACACTTCTGGTTTCTCCTTTGCTGACTGCAACCTGAATCTCTTTGACCAACATGACTGGCTTTTGGGTACACGAGCATTTATGTGTGCAGGCTACAACCCCTCCCTCACCTGCAGAGTAGCTTTGTCTTTGGGCTAACTTTGCCTGAAATTTCTGCATTAAAGCATACTACCTTCTGCAAGCATGCTTTTCCAAAGGGCAGATCCCATTTATGAAGCTAACACACAAAATCAGAAACTAGTTGAGTAGTTTCAAACTATGAAAGGTTCTAGTTGCTTTGCTTCTGGGACCATTTGCTGAGAGGAGGAACTAGGAAGAAGGGCATTTTTGATGAAGGAGAATAATTTGGGGCATGGTGGAGCAGCCTGATGGGGCATGTGGGAAAGAAAGAGGTGGCACAGGAGGGCAAGATGCAGCACTCAAGGTAGAATTTCCCAGTTTCAAATCCTGCTGGAGGCTGGTCCTGCCATCCTCCTCATTCACGTTCACTGTCCCAGCCCTGACAGCGGGCCTTCTCCAGAATTTGCCAGGAGAACAGTGAAAAGCCCGTGGCCACTACCTGCCTCCTAAGAAGTCAAACCGCAGGGCTGTGGCCTACCCTGGCAGACCGCCGCCTTGCTCTCTCACACTTACGTGTAAAATTCTTCAGCAGGGGATGTGGAGTGGAGCGTCCACGTGATATTGTCCTCAGAGAAGTAATTGGTGCAGTTTCCAGTGTTCCAGGAGTTCCTGCAGCTGGTCCAGGGCAGCTGGTCCGTGAAGGAGGAGATGAGGTAGTAGAGTGCCCAGGCCATGATGGTGTTGTAGTAGGAGGCAATGTAAAAGGCAATGATACAGATGGCGTAGCCAATCCCTGGGCAGTGGGTGAGAGAGGCCAAGTTCAAGTCCACCAGTGAAGGGCTGAGACAGTGCACTGGTGAGTCGCCAGCCCAGGGGAGGGGCGGAAATGGTTATTGCTGCCCATTTCATTTCCAAAAGACTCCCTCCAGGAGATGGTGGGGAAGTGGCAATGCAGCAGGTTACTCATCTGCATTTGCAAGCATTTGCCATCATTTCCGTTTTAGAAATGTACTAATTTTTTTTTAAATTTGGTTTAATTTCAATTGTTATTTATCATTTCTTCTTAACAATTTCACTCCACTTGAGCAGTCAAATACTTAATGATTCAAGTTCTCTTCCAGAGATCCCTAAGATTTAAGTAATTCCAGAAGCAGGGCCCCAGCTCACACCCCTTGATAGAAGTGTCTCACTGGCCTACCCACCCAAACCCGTTGTTACCTTTGAAAATGGGGCAGATTTTCCTCCATATAGAAATGCATCCATTTCGGTGGTACTGTCCCAAAGCAAGCTCCATGTAAAAGAGTGGGATCCCTCCAAATATGGCCATGATGGTGTAGGGGAGGAGGAATGCTCCTGAGGCAGATAAAAGGCAATTTCACTTCCTGTCCGTAGTATGTCCCAGGACAGTCCCAATGATCTAGACAAGAAGGTTCACACCGAGAATCACAAAGCCACACTGTGCTTTGCCAGAAGTAATAGTAGACAGCTAAAATGAGGTTCCAAGAGGAGGCTGGTAGGAAAAGTGGAAAGAAAGCTGGGTTGGAAGTCACAGTGCAGGCGCTGGGACCATCTCCACCTCAGCTGTCTTGAGAAGCTGCGCCACTTCCTTTCTCTGAGACCTAATTTCCTCCCCTCCAAGGTGACTGGATAGAGGAGAGATGAGGTTTCCGAACCCCCTCACATATCACAATCACTGGTGAATTTAAAAGTGCACCCCTAGATTCCAGGGTCCACCCCGAATCTCCCGAAGCAGGAATGTCCAGGTGTGGCTGCAAAGCAAAGTTGTTTTCAAGCTCCCTGGGTGATTTTGAACCACCCAGTAAAGGGGCCACTAGGAGCATAAGCCTGTATACAGTCATAATCCCCAATGCAGTGACAATCCCTGTATGTAGTGACAATCCTAGTTCAGTCAGAATCATTGAACTAGAATCATTGTTCCTCGGTATTATCTATGACTCCAGACATTTGAGTACTGATATTTGGCTATACATCCACAATTCCACTGAGGCAAAATGATTCTCACAAGCCACCTTTAGGGGCATAACTGAAATGGGTAGTTTTTATGGAAGAAGAAAGCACAGAGCCGCTGCATAACTGGAGAGGCTAGTGTCTCCCAGATCCTGTGCCTGATGCTAAATTTGGAAATGTTAAGTTAGGGTTTGCTTCCTTCCAGCCTGACTTTTAGCCCTAACGTCAGCTATGATTTTCCCCGATGACTTTCCCTCCTATAAAATGCTCTGGTCTTAGAAACCTGAAATCAGTGCTACTCAGCAGGGTCCACATAACTTACCTGGACCCAAGTATGCTTACATACCCACATACGCCCAGTAAACCTGCTTGAGTAAAAACCATGTTGTGCTTTTGTGGCCTTTGTCCAAGGAGTTTGCTTAATCAGCTTTACAGTAGGAAACGCCACCAGTGACCCAGCACTTATATAACACAGGGGCTAAAGGTGAGTCCTCCCAAGCTGGCGATAAGCCGATTATGATTATGACTTCTGCTCCTCCCTGGGAGGAAGTTCCGAACTTCCCAGGGGCCCCCAGGGAAGGGGCCTTTGCAGTCACATGGACTGAAGTCCTTAAGAGATGTAGTAAATCAAATCAACACTGTGTCAGACAGGGAAGAAGTGAATGTAACACGAATTATCCCCCAAACTTCATTTCAGCTGCCCTCCCAAGTCTGTTTCCCATCAAAATAAATATTAACTGATTGATACCTATTTCCTCTTGACCTTTTCCTATTATGACAGCAATAGGTCATCATAGAGGCCCATACCTACTCCTCTCCCCGCCCTGCTATCTCCCAGGCACCCACATTTACACCTACAGTCAGCTAAGATTTTTTTTTTTTTTGTGGTGCCAGAGATTGAACTCAGGGCCTTGTGCTTGCAAGGCTAAGATTTTTGATCATCTACAAAGTAACTGTTCAAAGCTTTAAGGTTACAAGGAGGAACCATATATGGTTTCTGGCCTACAACTCTATCCTCCTGCATCAGCTTCCTGAGGAGCGGAGTTTACAGGCCCAGCTAACACTTCTTTTTCCCAGCACTGGGGAATGACCCAGGGCCTTCACATTGAGCTACATCCCCAGCCCTTTTGTTATTTTTTATTTTCAGACAGGGTCTCACTAAATTGCTAAGTGGCCCAGGCTGGGATCAAATTTGTGATCCTCCCCTCAGCCTCCCAGGGTGCTGGGATTAAGGCACGTGCCACCACACCTGGCCCAGCTAACGTTCTTATGAGAGACCCACGTATATCTGTGTATGGTTTGGGGTTGGCATTAGTGTCATGCTGTGGCTGAGTTCAGCTTTGGATTATGCCCAGACTGGTAACCTAAGACACCAGACCAAAGCTGATGCCATAATTTGATGTCATGCAGGTCCAAAGGCTCTGTAGGGTCTGGAGTCACCTCTCAGCTTTTCTTTATTAGCAGATCTGATAGCTCTAGACTTCCACACAGAACCTGCCAGCACAACTAAGGGAACTCAGCACAGTGCTGAAGGCATTTCCCTCCCTCCTTGCTCGGTGGAGGACACAGCTTGACAATGCAGGCTAAGAAGGAGACCCTTCGATACAAATGATGCTGGAATAGGCGAGGTCAGGTTTGAGACCGTTTCCCTCCTGCTCCAGAACCCAGAAAGCCTCCAACTAAGCTTTTAGCCTACTGGAGATTTATCTCTTAAACTAAAGACTAAGTCATGTTCCCAGACTCACATCAGTTACACAAAACGACAAAGATGTGATTTGTCTTCTGGCCTCCCACAAGACCTACAACCCACCCTAGACCGGAGGCTCCACACAGGCTCGCAACACTGACCTCCTCCATTCTGGTAACATATGTAGGGAAAGCGCCAGATGTTGCCCAGGTCCACAGCATAGCCGATGACTGAGAGGAGGAAATCCACCTTCCTGCCCCAGGTCTCCCGTTCCACTTGATGCACCTCAGCCACTAGGGTTGTGGTGGCAGCTGGGACAGAGTGCCCGGTGTCTTCCCCCGTGCTGGGACTGGGGACTGCTGAGTACCCATTGGATAGCTGGCCAGACTCTGCTCTGTCCCCTGAGGCAGGAACGCTCTTCTGCAGAAGGCTGTTTTCCTGACAGTCCTCTGTGTCCTTACACACTGACAGCGCCTTCTGAGAATTCAAGGGTGTGGTCTCCATCTTGCTGGTTAGTAAATGATACTGATGCCCATTTGCCAAGGACCTGAACCGAATTCCTGGTGCTGGGCTTTGTGGATCTCCTGAGAGCTTTGTGGCGATGGGATGGAGAGCTCTGCTGGAAAGGCACAGAGAGAAGGGAGACCAAAATGAGGCACTTTGCTTGTCTTCAGTATTAACTCATCATACATCTTAATCTACATTAGGTAATGCAATTACAAGTGGACCTATTAAATGTGAGCTGGGAAGCTGAGTGTGGCGGTGCACGCTTACATCTTAGTACTCTAAGAGGCTGAGGGCCGAAGATCTCAAGTTCAAGCCCAGCCTGTGCAGTTTAGTGTATGTCAGTGGGAAGGCCCTGAGTTCAATCCCCAGTACTGAAAAAAAAAAAAAAAGAAGCCAGAATATTTATTTGTTCTATGAGAGTCAAAATCAACTACATTTTCCAACCTATACAGGGTGTCACATCACAACCAAGTAATTTGAAAAGGAAATCACACACACACACACACACACACACACACACACACACATACAAGACAGCAAGTAGCCAAGGTGGCACACAGCACTTGCTTTGAGGGACCAGAATCTCACCCTGTAGTACATCAATAACTGAGAAGAACATCAGGAGAGGCTCACTCCAGAGTGCCCTGGAGCACCCCCTCCTGAATCCAGGTGGGAAAACAACAAACAGCAGCAGTTTTTGCCTGCAGGTGGAGAAGGACAGTTCTCCCCATCATTTAAGCAGAATGCTCAAACTTAGATTTTACAGAAACTATACCTATGATCTAAAAAGGAAAAGAGCAAAGGACAGAAGTAAAAGGCCACCCTTTGGCAGGTACCCCGACTTGCTGCCCAGGGTCTTATTCACTCTTCATTATCCCAGATGTGGGATGCTCTGGGCAGGTTCCAGCTGCTGCAGGAGATGTCCGGTCTGTCTGTACTTGGCCTTCTGCCTTCCCACTGAGCCGCAGGAGGTCCCACCTGTGAGAAGCCCTGCTGCTCACCATTCATTCTTCTTGCCGCTTGCCAGCAGCTCCTGTAGCCAAGCCACTTGTCACTCTCATCTGGGAGAGCCAGGGAGAAGAGCATGCAAGTCACTGGCGATGTGCATGGTGTCCCCGTCTCCACGTGGCCCTGTGGAGAGGTCTGGGCCAGGACCACTGTGCCTTCATTTCACGCTGTGGGCCAGAGTGCAGGGAAGGCAGCGCTGCTCTCCCCTGGAAGGTCTGGGATGGCAAATGTGGGGTAGAAATCTGAGCCCTTTTGGACTTTAAACCTTTGACCTGTTGTAAAGCTGCAAGCAGCCAAGACCTTCCAGCTCTCTTCGTTTCTTCTGAGCCTGAATTTTCAAATTCTTGACACAGTCAGGGAGTTGAAATATGTCTCTGCTTAGTTAAGATCACCAAACACCTTTCTAGAAACACACCATTTCTGCTATTCACAATCGCAAAGCCCTGAAGCTGACCCTTCCATCCAACAGCAGGAGGGCTAGGTACTAAGAATGGCAAACGTACAGTATGTTTTCTACCTACTTGTGGCTTTCAGTAACTCTGAGTTAACTATCTACACATAGAAATGTGAAGACCAAAATGTAGTGAATGAAAAACTAGAACATGAAGCAGTAATAGTTTCACTTTGATGATTATGGATGTATATTTTTAGACAGGAACACCGGGGAATGAGAGTAACTAGTGTTTTGTGTTTATTGGGTTCCTCTTTTTTCTATAAAGAGGAAAATAAAGTTTTAAAAGAGATCAATTGTTGCCAAAAATACGGCAACATGGCTGGGGATTTAGCTCAGTGGTTAGAGTGCTTGCCTAGGAAGCACAAGGCCCTGAGTTCAATCCCCAGCACAAAAAAAAAAAAAAGAAAAGAAAAGAAAAACAAGAGATAAATCAGCTTTACATAAGTAGGGTGTGTGTGTGTGTGTGTGTGTGTGTGTGTGTGTGTGTGTGTGTAAGAGGGCTGATGTCCTGGGTTCTATCCAATCCAGCTGTTTGGCCCACACCCCCATCCTATCTGTATTGGTCAGCTTTTCTTTGCCGTCACAAAGCACCTGGCATACACAACTTAATGGAGGAAATGGGTTGTTTTTGGCTCATGATTTCAGACCTTTCAGCCCAAGGTTAACTGGCCCCAAGGCGGAAATATCCTGGGAAAAGGGCATAGCAGAGAAAAGGTGCTCAACTAATGGCCACTGGGAAGCACAGGATAGGAGGGGGAACCTGAGAGGAAGGGGCCAGGGACCAGATATAGTGGATATAGTGACCAAGCTTACGCCCCTGTGGCCCACCCAGACACTCCCACAAGCATGTTCATGATTCTCCTAAGTATCTGTCGAGCCAATCAACTTGACAATCAAGATTAACCATCACACCACCCCAGACGCAAGGATGTAAATATCACTGAGAAGAATATGGATTTCTGACATAGCAACCTAGAGTAAACCTTATTCTGCCTGCTCATCCGTTATGGTGCTGTCTGGCTTCTCTCTCCTCTCCACTCTTGCTTGGGACCACAGTTACACTTAATAGCTCTCCATCTCTCTCTCTCTCCCTTTTGTTTGCGTGTGTGTGTATGTAAGTGTGTATGTGTTTGTATGTGTGCTGCTGGCGACTGGACCCAGAGCGTCATGCATGCTAGGTAAGGGCTCTACCACTGAGCTATAACCCCAACCCCATAGACTTTCAAAATAAGCATACATTCTCTCATCCACCCTAATTAACAATTTATCAAGTTAAGGAATTTTTTGAGAAAGAGAGGTTGAGATATGAATATATTTAAATACACAGCTAAGTTAAACTTGAACTTGGTGGTCTCTGGCTGTATTGCTTGAGGCCTCTGTACTCTCTTTGGCTTAAATCAATGACTTGTTTTCCACACTAAACACTGAAGAATCTCAAGATCAAATGGCAGGGACAAAGAGCTTCACTACAGGGGGCCAGATGGCACCCAGCTGACAAAACTTGCCCTGTGACAGCCTGCCCTTTCTTGTTCTTTCTTCCGCCGCCCTCTAAAAATTTCTGTAAGAGCTTATCTTCAATACCTTCACTTTTCTCTCATTTAAATTGAGAGGGAAATGTCTATCTTAAGCAACACACTGGAAGGGGAGTAAACACTCAGCCAGAGCATGACTCATTACCCTCCTGCCCTGGAGTCAAAGGATCTGTTATCCATTTCCTTTATTTTCTACCCTTAAGCATCTTGCAGTGAGGATGGAAAACATGTGTGGGTTGGTGGATTTTGAGGGTAGAGGAGCAATGTGTGTTTTCTGGGGTCCTCAGGGGTTTGGTCCCCAAGGGATCTGATCTTGATTTCTTGGCAACTATGCTGAGCAGCTTTTGGAAGAACAATGCCCTGTTCTCTATTTTTGTTCTAAGCCATTACAGAGGTCTGATTTCCCAAAATATCCTCCAGTACTTTTTAACTTGATAGAAAAGAAAAAATTTAAACTCATTGAGAACATCTCTCAGGCAAACCAGGACTCCAGGTTGCCTCTCCAACGGTATCGGTCTCCTCCGAGCCAGCTCTGCTTTCTAGGGTTCTCCTACTGTGCCCCACTCTTTTTTTTTTTTTTTTTTGGTGCTGGGGATTGAACTGTGGTCCTTGTGCTTGCAAGGCAAGCACTTTAACCACTAAGCTAAATCCCCAGCCCCTGTGCCCCACTCTTAATCATGAAAACCGCGGGACACACAGAAAGTTACAGTCACTCAGGGCCACCAAACTGGCACGCGTGGCTCCTTTTCCTCAACTCACTCCCCTGCCTCTCCCAGCTAAAGAACAACTCTCAGTTACAAATCTGGGGGTCAGGGGCAGACAGCCTGTGTGCCTGGGCCCCTTTCTGCCATGGAGCCTGACTCCCTTCCCACCTTCCTGACTCTTCAGAGCCCTCTTCAGCTTTTCCGACTGAGACCAGAACAATGGTCGAGAGCAAGCTGGCCCTGGGATGCAGAAATATGAGCAGTTAAGAAGGGTGGTTTCTGAGAATGCGCTCTTGAAAGCCTTCTTTTTTAAAAGATATTTTTGTCCTGCTGCTTAGGAAGATGGCAAGCAAGGTCAATATAACAGCAGTGAATTCCTCCAGGCAGTCTTTGAGTTGCTCCCTCCACAGCTAGAAAAAGTCCCAGAGCCTTTCTTTGCACCTTGAATGTGTGCAGTTCTTCAGGCTGAGGAGGTGACAGGTTGTGCACGGTGCCACCTGACTCAGTTCTGCTGTGGGATGTCAACTCGATACCCCAGTGCCAGGTCTCCACACCTGAGGGGCAGGAGCATGGTACAGTTGTTGAAGGTCATGGTTGACTTCCTGTTTGTGATCTTGTTGCTTCTTGGCTAATTTACTCCACCACCTCACCCCACCCCCAGTTTAAAAAAAAAAAAAAGAAAGAAAGAAAAAAGATTGCTTCTATTTAAACTTCTGATCAAATCTCCATTCCTCTTACCACAAACTCTGTCTCTGTAGCCAGGGGAACCAGTATCTGAACAAGCAAGTAATTACAATGATTAGTCATAAAACCACCCAACCCTCTGGAAATGCCCGTGACTTGGCTTGTCTGTTTGGTGCCCATCAGTGCATTCTAAGCAAAAGCACTGTAGAAATTTTGTACTTTCACTTCATGAGTCAAGATCAAAATGAATTCACTTTGCAGGATACTCGACCATCCATTTCCAATAACAAAATCAAACGAAACCCCATCATGAATTAGGGGTTGAACACTGACAGAAGATTAATTATAGGTCATGAAGCCAACTAGCAATTTGTACTGTCTATGCAGACAGAGTCTAAAATCCCCAAGGCACTTACCAAGGATGACAGAAATTAGGGACCTCTGGTGCCTTCTCAGGCAACAGGCATCACAGCCCCAGCCCCCTGACCTGGAGAAGCACTAATTCAGCAAAGCCACCTACATGCCTTCAGGATGGAACTCACGGCACAAGGCCAAAATCTGGAAAGGACGACAGACTGCAGGACAAAGAGCCAGGCTCAAGAGCCAGAGGCTTGGATTCCTCTGAGCCAGGGCTCACCCCCTGTGGCCAGGATTCCTGCCCACCTGATGTTCCAGCTCCAGGGTTTCCCCGGGGTTGCGCAAGTCTCCTGGAGCTACCTTTCCTCAGTTTCCATCACAGGGCTTTGGAGTCTCCTTGATTTTCCTCGTAGGCTCTGCTGCGTCAGGTGGTGGTTCATGTTCGTACCTGTTGGGGGAATGCTGAGTTTTCTGAGGATGTGGTACCACATCATAAGCCATATGGACTCCAGCTTGTCTTTCAAGTGAAAGAGAGAGACCTGGTCTAAAAATGAAGAGGATAGAGACAATGTGCTTGTTTTGTGAACACAAAGGGTAGACGACAACTCCACTATTACGGCCATCTCCTCATCCAAAGGATTCCTTGTAGGAGACAGTGACATAATTTCATTTGGGGGAGAGGAATTAAGTAGAATAAAGTCCGTAGAGCCACGTGGGCCAGTTACTAAAGGACTGGCTCTCTGTGATGGGTCCAGACCACTCTAGAAGCTGTTTTAAGATGCAATGGATCATTTAGACTGTCATAAAAATCCAACAAGAAATGGAAGCAGGCATGAACAGCTCCTCCAGTGAACACATACGGTCAAGCCCAGACAAGCCACCTTCCCGAGTGCGTCCACAATCCAGAGCTCTCCTTCCTGCCTCACAGATGTGCAGCGAAATCCCAGATCCACCATTCACTGGCTGTGTCATTTTGCATGGGGCACTTAACCTCTCTGAGCCTCCTTTTCCTCCTATTTAAAAAGCAGACCATTAAAATTCCTGAAGGCTGCTGTGGGACTTATAAGTATGACAAAGGCTTCACTCAGTGTCTGGCACATGGAACACATCAGTAAATAACAGTGAGTCATTTTACTACCACCACCACACGCAGACAGTCCATGTCGCTTCTACTTTACAATCCAGGCGAGGAAACTTGGCAATGTAAGTGACCCAGAACTGGGGCCTCACTGGTTCATCCTGGGGACCTTGTAAACAACAGATCCCTGGGCTTTCCTCTCAGAGCTTCCATATCAAGAACTACACGGAGGGCCCAGGAATCTGCCTGTTTAACAAGCACCCTGGATTAATCAGGGCCGAGTGAGTCTCTGAACATGTCCCACACGTCCCCACTCTGTGTCGTCTGATGCCTGGTCCAGCCTCTCTCGCCTCCTCTTACCCCCCCAGCCCAAGATGATCTCCCTCTATGCCGTAAAACTGCTCATTTGTCATACATCATTGGTTGTCCTCTGTCCTGTATTTGCTTCGTGTCCCCTGGAAGCAGGGCCTTCAGATAAACCTCTCTGTGCTTGAGTGTTGCTGGAGCTGCCTGGCTCAGCTCCCAGGGCCTGCCCCAGGCAGCGCTCTTGGTCCAGCAGCACAGTCAAGCGCAGCTAGGACCCCATCCCCAGGCCCCTCCCCTCGATTCCCCCTGAGGGTGGGAGCCATCCGAGGGGTGGGGGAGGAGGCCTGGTATGCAATGGATTTCAAGGGCTCCAGGACTGGAAAAGACTGTCCCCATCTAGGATTAAAGGAGAGCCCAGGATGTTCTTTCTAACTCTGAACCGGCAGGGGCAGTCACAGATATCTACAGTCTGTGTTCTAAATGCTTATTTCTGACTTGGGTGTTTGGAATCTGGAATATATTTGCTACCCACAGAAATAAATGTTAGGAAACGGAAACATGTAAAAACCAAAGCCGCAGAACACAGCACGAAGTACTACCAAACTGGGGGGGTGGGGTGACAATGAAACGAAGCAGAAGTCATCTATTTATTTTAATCTTCTTTCTGGTTCTTGAGGAAAACCAAATTTAAGGAGAGAAGGACAAGTAGAGAAACTCTTACACAGAATCTGGGAAAGTATCTTTCAGGCCCTTTGTGGGGGGGTGCTACGGATCAAACCCGTGAGTGTTCTACTTCTGACCCACATTGTCAACCCCCTTTTTAAATTTTATGAGACAGGGTCTCAGTAAGCTGCCCAGGTAGGACTTGAATTTGAAATCCTCCTGCCTCAGCCTGACAAAGTGCTGGAATTACAGACACGTGCCACTGTGCCTGGTTTCTTTTAGGTTTTGGAAGTTGATGGCACAAATTCCTTAGTGCATTTAACCTAATTTCATAACTTATAACTTTTTGCAGAAATTGAGGTAATATATTGAAATGTGGATGAGGACAGGAAAGAGACTTAGGAAACCCAAAACAAGTGATGTGTCAGGATTAGGCGTGTCACTTGTGTCCTCCTTTTTTTTTTTTTTTCTTTTTTTGTATCGCCGAGGATCGAACCCAGGTCCTTGCATGTGCTAGGCAAGTGCTCTACCACTGAGCTACACCCCAGTACTGACGTGTATCTTCTAAACACTCCTTTATTGTTGTGCTAATGCAATTTATACTATAAATACGAACCAAAATAAAACACATGGAAACATTTCCAAACACAGTTTTTCTTTTCCTCAGTACAAGATTACTTTTGTTTGAAACAGACATGATTAGATGCACAGAGGAACCCAAGAGAGGGAGGAGGGGGATGGAGAGAGATGAAAACCAGTCCCAGGAAGAGGGGATTAAGAGAAGAGGTGGATTTACCGGGGGCAGCTAAACAAGGGGGAAGACAGGGGAGGATGGGATGCGAAGTGTAATTAAGTAATAAACGATGAGCGGCAAAGAACAGAGGAAAGGGCAATTGGGCCCACTTCTCTGAGTAGGGCAGGGAGTAGGAAAAGGAAGCAGAGAGAAGGGGGACCCAGCTGCTGGCAGAAGGGCATTTCTGAGTTTTGGGGGCACAGAAACCACATGTGGCCACCGTTTTAGCCACAGGACGTGTTGTGATTTGGGTGTCAATTGGTGCCTACACGCTTCGGTCAAGAAATCCTGAAATGAAAAAAAAAAAAAAAAAAAAAAAAAGAAATCCTGAAATGTGCTTTCTGGTGAGTTGTTCAGTTGAGGTGAGACAGGGACCTCCTAAAAGCCGCTTTTTCTCAGTTACACTGATTCTTCCCTTGCGCCTACAGAGGCCCAGTGGGCAACGAAAAGCAGGACAAAGTTTGGCCTCTCTGCCTTCGTTTCGTATGTTTCCTTTATTACCTTAAACTTTGGGTTGGATCCCTGCTCAGCTCTGTGTGTAGGAGGGTTAGTCACTTAGGGAGTGTCTGTGTAAAGATTCATTTATTAGCTTTAAATTTACCTAACCTATCTCATCCCCCTTCAAGACAGGGACACCAAGATAAGAGTAACTACAGTGTCCTCCACATTTGCAGGGACATTCAACTGCCAGCTTTTACAACATACTGTTCCAGACTCCCTGAGGCAATACCTAAAAGTTTCCAGTTACTGCCCTAAACCTGCAGGCACCTTGGACTCCAGCAGAGTCTCTGCAGACAGAGCCCCCAATGATGGGATCACCCCCTCAAGCAGAAGAGTCATCTCATGGGGCTGGGGATTTAGCTCAGTGGTTAGAGTGCTTGCCGTGCAAGCACAAGGCCCTGAGTTCGGTCCCCAGCACCAAAAAAAAAAGAAAAAAGAAAAAAGAAAAAAAAGAAAAAGAAAAATCCCCCCTGAGGAGATACACGTTGACGTATTTAGGAGTAATCGACCTGGCTGTCTGTAAACTCTCAGAGGTTCAACAAGAAAATATTACATACAGATAGGTAACTTATATTTTTTTATCAATTATCTTATGTATTACAAATATATCAAATTTTATGTTCCATATGGAAAATGTAGATGTGTATAATTAGAGTGCAACTTTCAACACACACATGACAAAAAGTTAACAACTGGTAAAAATGGATGACTTCTCTGATTTTTCATTTGAAATTTCTTAAAAGAAAAACTTGGTTAACAAAACAGAGTTCTAGCTCTCAGACCAGTTCTGGGAAACATCCAGTCAGCCCAAAATAGCTTATCTCTCCGTGCCTTCAGGCTCTTCCCTGCTTCTTCCTCCCCCGGCCCCTTTCTCTGAAAGGAGGGAGACAGCAAACCAATTTGATTGGTTTTAAAGACATCAAGCCCACCAGCAGCTAGGGGAGAGAGAAGAACCTGGAGCACAGGACACACAAGTCCTGGGCCTGTCATGATGCGCCAAGAGCTGGGCACCTCCAGGACCTCGGGGCTCCCACTCCCTAATTCTAGGCCCTTTAGGGGGAAAAAAAAAATTGGCTTATTTTATTCAGCAGGTCAGTAACAAAGGAAATAGTGTTCTTTTTTTCCTTGACTATGCCTCAAAGGACCACACACACACAAAAGGCCCATAGACCGGCTCCTTCTGCCTGCCAGTCACCCTGCCACCACCCTGCCACCTGGGCTCTTTCCTGAGCCGCTGAGATGCTCTCCCAGGTTACTGCCTGGCCTGTCAGAATCCTTCTTCCACTTGTGACTTACCTACTTCAAATAACGATACGAACTGGACCTCAGCCTCCCAGGGTGCCCTCCCCTGCCATTTATCACTTGTCAGTCCCTGGAGACCCTGGGATGTCGCCTCCATGTCTTTATGTTGTAGGGTGCATCTCTGGTTTTGCAGTCCAGAGGCTGCTGTGGTCAGTAGAGTCCCACTCGGTCGTGGAGTTTAAAAGCCGATGGCTTAAATACCCACTAACAAGTCTTCCTAGTGCAAGGTGGATGGGACCTAGGGAGCTGCAGTCAGGTTCCAGAGACACAAAAGGAAAGGTAGGAATAACAAGGCAATCAGACAGCCTTGCTGGGCCTTGAACAGCCTTATCTCTTCTCGTTTTGTCACCTTGTCAGACACAAGGAAAACACTTGCTCGGTTTAAAAGTGTGCTGTTGACATTCAGTAAATGAGCATTTATCCTCCCAGTCACCAAGAGCTAAAAAGGGGGAGGCTGGAGGGAGTGTCCTGTGCAGACATTACTCACAGACCACGTTGCTGAATGTGGACCAGAATCAATGGAAGGCACTCTGCCTAAAAAGGGGCCGGTGTCAGTCCATGGGTGGGGCTCATGCCCACTCTAGAAATGAAATGCAATTCTCTGCTCAGGCATGATCAGTTATGCCAGGTGTCTTTTAAAGGCTGTTTTCACCTATTTTCCACCAAGGTTGCTTCTAGAAAGATGTCAGTTTACTTCCCTTAGGATTCTATTTTGCCCCAGGGAGCACAGAAACTGAGTCCCCATAAGCGCATGGTGAGTCCCCACCATTGGTCCCAAGAAACAGGTGCTTATTATCAAATGATGGTCTCCACACCCTGCCTGCACCACTGAACACCACTGAACAGTCTCAGCGGAGTGTGGCTGATCCATGATATATTGCTCAAGGACTAGTTAGGAGGAGCAGGCACAGTCCACATCGGTGTGTGTGGGGCTGTTTCTCCAGCACTGCACCCTGGGTACCTTGCAGACAGCATTAGGGGACCTGGGGAACTCAGTTCCTGTTGGCTGGGCACAGCTGAGATGTAGGACTCTATTTTACACATGTCAGACTACACAAAGCCTCTGCCTTTGACCGAAGCCCCAGGAGATCCCCCAGAAGACCCTGATTTGACAGCAACATCTTGAGCAGAGTCCAAGCTCTTGGGCAATTTTGTACCATCAGTACAGCTCCTGGTTTCTTAAAGGAGAGAGAGGTTTGGGCCACAGTCAGAGAATGAATTGGAGGGGACTTGAATAGTATGTTGTGCATGGCTCCCTGCATTGCCCTCATTTGGGGCCGAAGATCATGAGACCCAGAGAAGCCAAAGTGTTAGTGGGAATAACTAAGTCCCAACCCATTGCCTTCTCAAAAAAAAAACAACAGAAACCAAAAACTGCATGATTTTCCCTTTGGTCACCAAGGCATCTTTAAGAAAGGAGTCAAGTCATGACCATATCCTGCTGATTCCAGAAGCCAAAATGAAACACAATCTAGCCAGCCCTGCCTCCACGACTCTCAAATTATGCCACTTTAAAAGCATGAAAGAGAAAGAGCTTCCATGACCTGGCTTAATTTTTTGAATTACCTGTGTTGCTCCTTGGCAGGGACATCCAGAGTGTTTCACAAGCCTGCCACAGAGAGTGCCCAACCCAGGCTCCTAATCCCCCTTCAGTTAAGCACTCTCATTCCACAGTCACTCTGCCCATGTGTGAGACTTCTAGACAAGCCTCTCCATGTTTCACTAAAATGCTCAGATGACTCCAAACCACCCCAAGACTTTCTGAGGTCTTGCTGATTCCAATAATACTTCAACATTATTCTGTCTCCTCTTTCCCACTGTCAGCACATATATTTCTTAAACAAAGAGCCTGAAAGAAAAGTGTTTGACTATCTGGGCTGGTAAGTCTGAAATCTCCTGGATGGGATACCACAGTGTAACGTTTGTTCTTTCTTTTTGTTACTGAGCCAAAATAAGAGCAGATTGAAACTACTTCAGTGTGGATCAAAACTCCACATCTGATTGAGTGAGCCACTTTGGGTGTGTTTCTTTCCTTTTTTTTTTTTCCCCCTACTTTATAATGAATCAGAAGTCCCTACAACACTCTGGTGGATTCATTTAAGGCTTTCAGAGATTTAACTACCAGCCGGGATATCCAAACCCATTTCCTTTTGTGTAGTTCAGTGGGTAGAGTGCGTCCTTAGCATGTGTGAAGTCCTGGGTTCAGTCCCTGGCACCATACACACACACACACACACACATGCACACACACGCATGCACACTACAGTAAACTCCCAGGAGCTGCAGAGAAACCTGCTTCTCACCTATGCCGGAATAGTCACGAACAGCCAGGGGTCTGTGGTAGAAAAACCAAGGGGCTTCCAGCATCCACAGCTCCGCACAAAGCAAGTGACGGGACAGAATGAAAGCTGTGGGTTTTCCTCCCCTCCTACACACCCAGACACTAATGCTGCCCCTAGCTCTCCTCCTTTTCATTAAACACAAATCCCATCCCTTCTTAGATACTTTTCCTATGCAACTGAAGGCAAAACACATTAAATATTTGATCTCGTCTTACTATGATGAGAGCTAGCAGGTTCATAAATAATCCATTGACCTGGTTCAGTTTTCTGGACAAAATTGATCATAAAAATACATACAAGCTTTTGTAATGTCTGACTCGTAGAAATTCTACCCTTCCCAAATTTTTTAGAGCCTCCCCACCCGCAACCGGAGAAGGAACAATTCAATCTACAAAAGTAAAAGGAGTGGTTAGGGATTTAGCTTAAGTGGTAGAGCACTTGCTTAGGAAGGGCAATCCCCTGAGTTCGATCCCCAGCACCCTGCCCCAAAAGTAAAAGGAAACCTGCTCCTTAGCTCCGGAGGGAGAGCTTTTTAAAACACATTTGAACGTACACAGTTCTCAAGCAGCGGGATGGGCACACACACCCTTCGGCCCCTTGAGATTCCCATGAATTCTGAATGGTCCGGAGGGATCCGAGAGAGCGTCCGCTCTGCCTGCGAAGCAACCCAAACGCACGGAGACTCTGCGCACGTCGGTGTCAGAGGTTTCCCTAGATATTTAGGCATTTGTGTTACCCAGGACTCCCCCTGCACAAACGCATGAAGCCACCTGCACGCGATGGCAGCAAAATGACGATCAGACGTAAAACATGGGTTGAAACTAAGGCAACTTCTCCCTAAAGCGCAGGACTGCACTTTGCTTAAAACCGAGTCTCCCTCCTGGCTCAGCCCGGCTTGCCAGGGACCAAGGAGCCCCCGGCAGAGACGGCTCCGCTGCGAGAGAGGGAGGGATCTGCAAAGAAGCGGGGTTAGAGGCAAAGAGGGAAACGGACCCACCTGCGGGCGGGCGAGAGCGGCTGAACCGGGCGGGCAGGCGGCGCGACCCTCGCGCCCTCGAGGCCCGGGGCATCCGCTGCTGTGCAGAGCCGGCGCCCGCGCCGCACTATTTGTACTCTCGGCCCCTCACATGGTCTGATCTCTAGATAGCCGCCGCCAAAGTGCTCTTCAAGAATCCTCGCGTCACTTTGAGACGAAGAAACTTTGTTTCCCCGCAGCTGGGGGCGCCTCCTGGAGCGGGGGCGGGGCGGGACCCCCACAGTGGGGAGGCGGCGGGAGGGGGCGGGGCGGGCGCCGCGGAGGATCCGACTTTCCTGCTCTCGAACCTTGCGGGGCTGCTAAGACTCTGGAGGTTCATTTCCTCCCCCACCAAATGCACCCCGAAGCGTATTTCGGTTGCTTCTCTTGTCAGGGCTGAATAGCCCTCCTCACTCCACGGGTTTCTCTGGCTCTGCGGCTGGAACGGGAGCTCATCCAGAGGCACCCCGTCTAAGTCTTCTCCGTCCCCTGCGCCTCCAGGAACTACACACAAGAAATCCTTGCAGAATGAATGGAGGTTGCATCTCCCCTTGTTAACCGGGCACGGTTCAAAGCGGTTTCCAACCAGAGGGCGCGAAGTGCCCTGGTGCTGCCCCGCGGTGTTCGAAGGGGTCCTGAAGGAGCCCATTGTTTTCAACCACGTGCACAGGTTGTTTTGTTAATTTTAAAAATTTATGCTTAAAGATGAATTTAATATTATTACACCGTCTTTTCACTAAAATCACATTGTAATTTTCCTCCAAGGACAGAAGTAGCACTTGCTTTGAGCCATCGCGGAGGCAGAGACGCCAGGCTTGACTGACCAGCCTACCTCTCCCCATGGGAGGCGAGGGAGGGGTGGTAGCAAAATCCAAGCCAGAAAGGAAGTAGCGACGAGAAGCCTGCAACCCCAAGAAAGCTGCAGCCCCTTCGTACCCGGGAGACTTAGCCCGGAAAGCTGCGCACCTGGCTGAGCCGAGCAGGCTCCGGAGGGTCAGGGATGACAACCGTCCCCAGGTGTGGGCGGCTCCCCGCCCAGAGTCATCAGTATGAAGTTTTGATGCCACCTAGACGCCAGGGCTGGGACTGCAGGGAGAGCGTTCTGGCCAGCATAGCAGTCACCGGCGATCCTGGGCAGGCTGGGGCATTTCATGTTCCGGCCACAGCCCCCGGGGGCAGCCTGCACCCCTCGACTCCCCTTCGGATGAACACAGTGGTCTGCAGCCTTCCTCTCCAGTGGGCGTGTTAAGTGCTATGTAGACAAGGGGCTGTACAAATGTAAAGGGCAATTTTGGGGAAGGGACAGGGCAGACGGGCACCAAGGGGACTAAAAACTGTAGGAGGGATTGGGGTGACTTCAGCAGTTAGCAAAGCTCTGGTCTCCACCCTGCTTCCCAGTCGTCTCTACGTGACTTTAACACCGTGCTCAGTCTCATTAATTTGTTGCCCTCACTGCTCCTGGCCTTCTTTCTCCACTCCTGCCCACCTGCCCTGCCCCTCCTGCTCTGCCCTCCCTGTGTGGGTGCTGGGCGTGGGCTGGAGCCCCAGGGCCTGGCTCTGCTCCTCTAATGTCTCTCAGCCTCTGGAACCTGGGGACCTTGTCTGTGAGACAGCATGGTACCCATGGCGGTGTCCACCCTGCTGTGGGGAGTGAGGGGTGTCTGCTGTGCCCTTTCTGCCTTTGGCTGGATCACCTGGGTCATCTCCTCTCTGGCTGCTCCTGGCTGAGGGGCACTCAGAAAAGGACATCAGATTCAAACGACTGTACATTTCCCTTGTTACTGCCACATCCCTGAGAAGTCCATCAAAAAACTGAACCAATTGTTTTTCGTGAGGCACGGTCTCCCCATGTAGTTCAGGCTGGCCTTTAAATTACTATGTAGTCCAGGCTGGCCTCAAATTCCTGGCAATCCTCCTTCCTCAGCCTCACGAGTGCTGGAATTACAGGCGTGAGCCACTACACCCGGCTGAACCAATGTTTTGGACAAGTGCTCCTCCTACCCTGTGGGCATCGGAGATGGCTTAGCTCCAGCTTCCCCACCTTGTCCTTAAGAGACCTGGCATCTGTCCCAGCTGCAGCAACCTGCTCTCCAGTGTTTTAGATATTCATGGCCACACTGCCCTTCTTTACTCTGGCATCTGCCTCTCTCCACATCAAGATCCCGGATTTTGATGCCCTGTCCTGCAGCCTCAGAGCTTCTCTTGACTGCCCCTCCTCACTCCAGCTCAGGGTGGGTGAACAAAAATCACCATCTATTCCCCAGAACACGGCTCTCTACTTCTGTCATGGCTTCCTGGCCTGGACACAACTACAGTTAGGCATCAGGGAAGATGTTTCCCTGTGTTAGGATTTGGTATGAAATGTCCCCTAAAAGCTCATGTGTGGAAAGCCTGATCCCCAAAATGCAGCAGTGTTCAAAGGTGGGGCTTTTGGAAGATAACTGGATTGTGAGGATTCTTATTTCATCAGTGGCTTCCTCTCATTGATGGATTCATAATTTGATGGCATTACTGGTAGGTGATGGAAATTTGGAGCTGGGACCTAGTTGAAGGGAGTGGATCATGGGGTGTGACCTTGGGAATCACCTCTCTCTCTTTCTCTCTCTCTCTCTCTCACTTCCTGGCTGCCATAATGTGAGCAACTTTGCTCTCCATGCTTTCCCACCATGATGTTCTGTCTTACCTCAGGCCCTGAAACAATGGAGCCATCTCACCATGGACTGAAATCTCAGAAACCATGAGCCAAAATAAATCTTTCCTCTTTTATTTTTATTTTGTTTTTTGCAGGGGCAGGTGCTGGGGAGCAAATTCAGGGCCTGGTGCTTGCTAGGCAAGCACTCTACCACTTGAGCTAAATCCCCAATCTTTCCTCTTTTATTTTATTTTATTTATTTTTTTCTTCTGGTGCCAGGGATTGAACTCACAGCCTTGTGCTTGCAAGGTAAGCACTCGAACCACTGTCTTTCCTCTTTAAACTGTTTTGCTCGGATATTTTGTCACAGAGAAGGAAAGCTGCTAACGCATCCTGTCCTTAGAGACCTGAGGAGTCTGGGGCAGGGTTGTACAGAGCTTGGAAGGCAGCAGGGAGGCACAAAGTAATCAGTGCTTCTGGGACGAAACCTCAGACTGTGACCAACATATGCTGCAGGCAGAGAGGGGACACATATGGAGGCCAGAGAGTGGCATATGCACACATGGTCAAGATGCAGCCCAGAAACCTGAAGAGGACTCTGCAAGGCTGGGCGATGTTTTAGTGTATGGAAAATGCGATGGAGATGTCAGAGGAGATGACAGGACCTCAGGTGGCTGGGAAGAGGCACGGCAGACATCACACTGCAGAAATGCTTTCTTTGTGGCCAGAGACAGTGGGGTTTAGAGTCCACTGTGTCACAGGGAATGGGCAATAAAGATCGTGAGAGAGGAGTGGTAAGGAGCACATTTAAACGTTTATACACACTCTACCAAGACCTGCTTCCAGGAAGTCCTGACGCCCTGAGATAATTCCACTGTGGAGCCAGGACAAAGCTATGTGAATCCAGACCCCGCCCTCTGGAAGCCCTGGTGCCATCAACTCCTTCCTGCTCCTGCTCTGTTTCTACTTGGATGGAAGCTAGAGGCCAGCCCTTCCTGCGGGCCGCTTCTGGGCCCCTCCAAAAGGCTGAAGCATTCCCCATCTTTGGAGGGTGTTTTCTCTCCTCTCCTTTCAGCCATTCTCCCTTCACCCCAGGACCTGACATGGTTGCAGGGACCATATTCATGTCAACCTCACACAGAGCAGAGCTCCTCTGGGCTTCGCTGCTCTGAGGATCCTGGGCTCGTCCTTGAGGGGAACACAGCAGCCAGCTGTGCCGGCCCAGCTGCCCAAGGAGGGGCAGGGTGGAGGGATTCAAGGGAAGGAAGGTGCCCTTAGGGGTTTGGGATGGGACCTTGCTGGGAATGGGGTGGGGGACAGTAGGGTCCCTGAATGATTGGCAAGGTGGCTCTTACTGTAACAGTGCTATCAAAACCAGCGCCTGAGAGCTGGAAAGGTCAACACAGCGAATCAACAATGGAGTCCTGTACATCAGTTACAAAGCATTACAGTTTCTCCCCCTCTTGGTACTGGAGATCCAATGTGTGTGTGTGTGTGTGTGTGTGTGTGTGTGTGTGTGTGTGTGTGGCCTACTACCACTGAGCTACATCCCCAGCCTTTTTTACTTTATATTTTGAAATAAGGTCTCACTAAGTTACTCAGGCTGGCCTTGAACTAGAGATCTTCCTGCCTCAGGCTCCCACGCAGCAGGGGTTACAGGCATGTGCCATGATGTTTGGCTAAAAGCAGCATTCTTTAAAATTTTTTAAAAGTGGGGAGGAGAAAGGAGAGGAAAAATACATTCTAATGGACCCCAAGCTTCTCACAAATCGGGGAAGAACCCTGAAGGATTCCAAGGGACCTACTCTGCGTCACGGCCTACAGATTTGCAAGGACAAATGACTCACTGCCATCGTTGTTTATTTGTTTTTGTTCACTTATGAAGGAGGCAAGTGTTTTCTCTGCATTAGTAATAAGGATGCTGTGAGCCCAGCGGTGAAGTCCAGTGCTCTGCTCAGACTCAGATCCGAGGGACAGAATGGCCGAGGACTTGAGGCCTCTGCTCCCAGCGCTGAAAGCCATTTCTCCCCTGTCTGTCTCAAGATTACAGAATAATCCCTCCCGTTCTTCCTCCCCTCCATGGACCTGAAGCGCCTCTGTGCCCGGAGAGTCTCCCTCTGTTCTTCTTTGGAAAGCTGGTCACCCTCTTCCTGGATATCTGTGCCCACTGTGGCCGGAAGTTAGTTTTAAACCAGTTAACGCTGCTTCTCCTTCTCCAACTCCGAGCCACTCACAGCTCTGCAGGTGTGCACATAAAGCCCCTGCCCGTTCAACATGTGAGAGACTCAGCTGAAGAACAGGGAATTGTTTCACCCCCGGAAGCCCTAACACAATGCTGGATCTGTTGGAGAAGCTCATGAGAACTGATTTTTTATAAAAGCTGTCATTTATTGAGCATCTACTGGGCACATTATATGTATTGTCTTTCGTCCTTTCTCTGCCATATGGGTTTTATGCTGTATTTTACTGTGTTGTTTGTTGTTTTTTCTCTTGTGGTACTGGGGATTGAATCCAGTGCCTTTGCACCAGACTACATCCCCCAGACCTTTAAAAAGTATTGTCATTATTTAGACAGAGTCTCTCTAAGCCACCCCAGCTAGGCTCAATGTGGTCCTCCTGCCTCAGTCTCTTATATATGTTATTAAAAATAAATTCATTTTCCTCCTTTTCAAGTTGTGAGTTTTCATATTGAATATATTTATAGTTTTTCATTATATGTATTATGGAAACAGAAGACATTCTGGTGACTTCTCCAGACTTACACAGTCTCCAAGTGGCAAGGCCAGTTTGTCTGCCCGAGTCCACATCCCTGCTCCTCCCACCAGGCTGGGCTGTTTGAAATAAGAAGGTTTCTAGCAGGGAGAATGTGAAGTGGGTTTCACGGTTTTCTCCTCGCCTTTTCTATTCCCCTCATGCCAGCCACCTTTGTGGAATCTAGACCTTTATGTTAAGCATTGAAACAGGAAGATGCACAAGGTCCTCGTCCTCACGGAGCCAAGTACCAGGAAGCAGACTTCAGAGCTAAGTATAAACTTCTAACTGATCGCAGCTGTCGGAATGTAGGGCACGGTCCATCAGTCAGCCTCCTGTAGTTATTAGGAGCCAGGCACTGAGAACACACTGGTAGGCAAGACAAACTTCCTGCCCTTGGGAAGCTGACAGGGAGTATTGACTTTGGGGAGAACAGACAATAAACATATAAATAAGTAAGATAATTTCAGAAAGCGGTTAGTGCTGTGGAAAAAAATAGACTCCAGCAGGAGGACAGAGAGTGACAGATGTGGAGAAGCTACAGGGAGAGGGGAGGGGATTAGCTACTTGGGTAAGGCGACCAGGGACCGACTAGACACTGGGGCCACAGCCTGAGCGATGAGAAGCCAGCCATGCAAAGACCCGAGGGGAAAGCTTCAGGTGGAGGGAGCAGCAAAGAGGCCAAACTGAGGTTGATATGTTTGAGGGTTAAAGTAGGGGACAGGCCATTGGCCAGAGCAGAGAGAACAAGAAGGAAAGCGAGTAAATTGAGTCTGCAGAGGCGGGAGGGTGGGAAGGCTGCGTGTCCTGGTTACTGAACTTGCCTAAGTGGAATTTAAAGGACTTCCGTTTTGGAGAAGTTTGGACCCGAGGACCTATAAGGCCCCTGCTAGGTGAGATGCAGGTATGCTCCAATTTTATTTTATTTTATTTTATTTTTCAGCACTGGGGGGTGAACTCAGGCCTTAGCCATGCTAGGCAAGTGCTTCACCACTGAGCTACGCCCTCAGTCCTGAAAAAGCCACAATTCTCAGTCCAGCACACGGATTCTTTTCACTACTTATCCACCCTGCTGCAGCTGTCCTATCCTTCTCCACAGCTGATTTTAAAACAACAAAGAGTAACTGTCATGGGGTCGCCAGACAGAAGGCTCAGAGACCACCCCATCCACTTCCAGTTGTGCTACTGAGTTAGAGGTTTTCTGGAGGAGCAAGCACGAAGAGAAGTAAGGAGGATTCAGTCTGTACCAAGAAAGAAGAGCACGGAGCGCTGCCCACCTCCAGCCACCTTGTCTGCTTCGTCCCAAGTACCTGCAGGTGGTAGGAGTAGGACCTCCCTCCCTCCGTTTCATCCTTTCCATCTGCAGTGAGGTGTAAATGACTTGGAATTTGAAAAGGAAAGAGACTCTGGGCAGTTTATACCCAGTTCTCGATCCTTTAGTAACAGACCCGGAGGATGAAGAGTCATCTTCAATGAGAAGCAATAGAGGTTCAGAACAGGTTGTCCTCAAATGGTGAGAACTTACCTGGAACCCCTTAAAAAGTCCAATTTAACAAATGAGTAACCCCGGCACGGCCGGCCACAATGTCTGCGCCCAACCCAGAGGAGGAATAACGGGAATTCAAGTGCAAGTGCCTGGGCGCTGCTAAGGGCAAGTAAGAATTGCGTTGCTCTTTGAGGATCAAAGCAAGCAGATGGCCACGACCACATCTGGATGGCACTGTCCCCCTATCAGGTCTTGGCTTCTGGACGCAGGACTAGATGAGGCCTGGGCTGAGACCTTCCAGACGTCTCATCAGCTTTGCCTTCTGGTGACACACTGATCAGTGACGCAGAGGACAGTCCCCCGCCTTCCCATTTCCTCACTTGCCTGTCACCTGTGTATTAGGAAGTTCTTCCGGTTCAGATCTCTGGCAAAATTCCTAGCCTCTTCCCATTATCTTCAGCAGAGAAGACATATCCACGCGTTCCTTGTTTCCATTGGATCCTGATTTTGTTTGAAAAATGGCTTTCATGAAGCATTTGGTTGTGAAGATTATCTTCTTATATATTGCTAGATTTGGTTTATTACTTTCGTATCTATGTTTATGGATGAGATTTGCATATAATTTTTTTTATTATCCTTATCAGGGTTATGACAGACTCATAAAATAATTCCATAGGCCATAAAATAGTTTTTTTATTTTTCAATCGTTCCTCTTGGGATAACCAAGATTCCTCAGAGAAGACTTCTGATCTCCCGCCTGCCTGTAAGGGTTGTAGGAGCGCCAGATGGCTGAGGACTTTCAGAATGTAAATGCTCACTCACTGCCCTAATGGAGTTTAGACCCGCACCTCCGTTCCTGACCTCTACACCATGCATGGTTTTTCCTGCTCTGGAGAAATCTCTAACTGGCCGATGAATGGAAGAGGAGCGGGCACTCTGCTGCCCAGGGTAGCGAGGGATCTCACAGTCATTCAACCCTTCAGTGGCCCTCCTCTTACCCCCAGCTCCAGAGGTAAATGCCACCTGGTCCTGTCACAGCTGACCTCTGGGGAGTTATGCAATGTACACTGGCCTGTTTATCACTCGCTTTCTATCACTGGCTCAGGGGTCAATTTTTTCGGCTCTGCTCTATCTTTTAAAACCCCATTTTCTTTTCTTTTTGCGGGGGTGGTGCTGGGGATTGAACTCAGGGCCTTGCACTTGCTAGGCAAGCACTGTACCACTTGTGCTAAATTCCCCAACCCCTAAAACCCGATTTTCTTTCCAGTGTCACACACTGTTGTTTTCTCTCCTGTCCTTTCACAAGTTTGTGTGTTTATGTCTTCACTCTTGACAAAGTTTAAGAGCACTTTTTATTTTTCTGATATTCTCAGCAACCTGATATCCTTTTAAAGTCCCTTTGTGTGTGCTTTTTCCCCCTCAGTCTTGCCAAAGATCTGTTGATGTGCTTTCTTGTTTAAGAACCAACTTCTGGCTTTGTTGATTCTGTTTTTCTGTCATATTTTTTTCTCTAGGTTTACTTTGCTGTTCAAATTTCTTGAAATAGATCCTTAGCTCAATTTTCAGCCGTTCTTGTATTTTAATAAAACTATTTTATAATTTTTGTGTTACGTTCTTTTAAATACTGTTTTGACTGGTTCCCTCAGTTTGATAGGTATTATTACTGTTTAGGTTAAATTTCCTTTATGATTTCTTCTTGGACCATAAATTTCTAAACACATAAGTTCTAGGTATCTTTTAATTTTGTTCTCTCACCTAATTGCATGGCGGTTGGAGCGTGGTACAACTCTTTGCTTTTTGTTGAGCTTGATTTTATGGGCTGGTGTGTGGTCAACTGAAAAAGTCCCACGTGTGCTCAAAAAGAAAGTGCAGTCGCTAGACACAGTGTTCTCTACCTATCCATTATCCCAAACTTATTAAATGCTTAAATCTTTTCTATACTCACCTGATATTTTGCCTCTCTGAACTTCCAGGAACTATGAAGCACGTTAAAACCTCCCATCACAATGTTGGCTTATGTATCTTTCCATATGGTTTTCAATTTTGCTCTTAAGAGTATTTGAAGACTATGTTATTAGCAGTGTATGTACTAATTTAGCATTTTGTTCTCCTGGAGAACTGAGTGGGCCTACTGTTACACAGTGATTCTATCTCTAGTAAGACTTTCATCTCAAAGCCTCTCCAGGCCACTATGATGCACACCGCTGAGAGGCCATTCACAGGACAGTTCATCTAATGACCGACCCGAGAGTTAGGTGGTTTCTTGGGTTATTCAGAGTGCCTTGATTTTTGTGACTTATTAATATAGCTTTGCCAGAATTATTTTGGTTAGTTGTCTGTCTGACGTATCTTTCCTGTCCCTTTTTTAGGAGGAGGGCGTCCTGGGGATCGAACTCAGGGCCTGTGCTTGCTAGGCAAGCACTCTACCACTTGAGCTAAATCCCCTAACCCTATCTTTTGATGTCATTGTATATTTCATTGTTCTACTTTTTTTTAATTTATTTTTTGAGACAGGGTCTTGCTATATTGTTCAGGGTGGCTACAGCACAGGCTGGCCTCAAATTCACAGCAATCCTCCTACCTCAGCCTCCCGAGTGCTGGGATTACAGGTGCGCACCCCCACACTCGGCTAGTTCTACTTATGCTTGCTTGCTTGCAAACTATTATCCTCTACTTATTTTTTAGTAGTTAATCTAGAATATTTTAGTACACATATTAACACACCAAAGTGTAAAATTAATCCATGTATTTATCTTCTTGAACATACAAGAGCCTTGTATTAATTCTGATCACCTCCCTCCCTACTTGCTTTCATATGCTTTAGTTTTATCTTTTGAACCCCGTAAGACATATCTGTAGTTACTTTAAATGATCCACATAGTTATCACATTCTTTGCTCTATGTTCTTTGATGGATTTCACTTTTTATATCGGATCACTTTCTTCTGTTGGGGCAAACTTCGGGTTTTTTCCCCTGAAAATGTTGTTTATGTCACTCTTTTCTTGAAAAGACATTTTTATCAAGTGTAGGATTCTAGGTTCACAGTTAATTTCTCATGGCACTCTGAAGACCTATGTCACTGTCTTCTGGTATATATAGCTGCCAATCAGAAGTGAGCTGTCAACCTGATTGTCTTCACTTTGGAGGTTATCCGGCTTTTTTCCTGGATGCTTTTAAAATCTGTTCTGTGGTTTTACCACGATATGTCTAGAAATGGATTTATTTATCCTGCTTGGAACAGGATTATAAACACTTCAGTTAAAGCTTGAGCCTTTATTCTAATTTTGTCTTGGAAAGTGCTGTGGTAGACGATATTCCCTGCTATGCCTGGGAAGAGACTTGGGGAGCCAGACTAGTAGTAGCCGACACAGGCACTGACAGAAACGCTGACCTGGACTCTGCTTATTTATTTTCAGTGAAATGGAGACCCAGACTTAGTAAAACCCAAGTTCTCCAGGCCAACAGAACCTCCTTCCTCACCCTGGTAGGCAGCATGGATCTTAGCAAGGGTGAAGCGGCTGGGGCGCAGGGTCCCTCAGTACGGTGCTTCAAAGCCTTGCAGGATCAGACAGAATGGGAAGGATCAGAATCCTGCAGACAAGGCGAAACGAGGAAGCCTTACACCTGCTTCCTGGTTTTCCACTTTGAAGAATGTAAGCTACCTGGTTACTTTCATTTGTAATTAAATAAACACAGTACAAATAAGCCAGCTCATTCTGACTTAGCAAAGTATTTTATTCAAAAGCTTCTCAGCACCATCTAATTGTCAGAAAGAATATCACCTTTTCCTGCCCCCCAACCCCCAGAGCAGAGGCAAAATTAAGCCATTTGGCTAGAGCTCCCCCTAATGATTACAAATGAGATCCTGGTAAGTTTTTGTTGTTTTCTTTCCCACTTTCTCTAAGCCTCGATTTAACCCAACTCAAGCAGAGCTGCACCCTCCCAGTTCAGAATAGGAAGGAATCATGTCAGACCTGATCAGATCAGCCTCCTGTGATTGGGCTGTAAGAGGCATGTGAAATTGCCTCGAAAACACTGAATTCCGTGACTGCCACCTAGGAAGCTCGCGACCCTGAGGCCACATGCAGTTCTGAGAGCTCCAGGTGTAGGCGCCCCTCCCCCCACTCTGGGAACCAGGAGCGTTGGGTGAAGACACCTCACTCGCTCAGACACCTCACTCTCCAGACACCTCACTCGCTCACTCTCTCCTGTCTCGTTGACAGACACTGAAAACCTTTTTGAGGGGGTTAAGACAATTACCTGTGATTAAAATGCTAAGAGATCCTGAGCTGTTGGAGATGAGGAAAGTAGATAATGTGACCTGCGCTTTCCTTTTTTTTTTTTTTTTAATGAGTATTTTGTTTCAGCATAAAGCACATTTCCCCCAAGAGGTTCCTGGAGGAGACTGGAAATCCAAGCATCTGACTGTGTCCTGCGGGAACACAGTCATCTGTGTTACTTTGGCTTCAGTCCCCAGATCTGTCTTTCGTAGCTACATCAGGTTCCACGGGAGGAGGAAAGGGCCGGAGGCAGTGTCACTTGGCCAAAGCCCCCATGGGGTCCCATGCCGGGAGGACAATGGGCTCCTGCTTTAACACAGCCAGCACATCTTCTGGGACGTGTTTCTTGTCCACCACTACCTCGTAGACATACTCAGAGAACCACTCGTCAGTCATGCACAGGTAACCTGGACAAGAGAAGAGAGCCGTGTGAGTCCAGAGGGCGGGGCAAAGAGCAGAACCCCTTTCAGTCCTGCAAAGATGCTGCTTATGCCACATATGTACATGTTTTTTCAGCTTTCCAACCTACAATATCATTTATCCTGGGTCTCAGTAGCAATTCTGTGAAGTAGATGGGAAGCAGACAGGCATGGTGTATTTTCACCAACTAGAAAAATGTGGCTCAGGTCGGCTATGTGGTATGTCCAGATGACACAGATGAGGTTCAGAGCGGGGTCCTGGATCCAGGCTGTGCCAGGCCAGTGCTTCTTCGCTGCTCTGCTACCTCGCGGATGGCGAGTGCTGCCCTGCACGCTGGCAAGGGGGCAGAAACGAGTCTTGTTCATTTGGCCCTCCCCAGAGAGACGAATCCCTAGGGTGGAAGGGCAAGCTCACCCACCCGACCCACCCTCTCAGCATCACTGGCTCTTTGCCATTCCTCTCTTCCACATACTTCTACAGCAACTAGGTAAGCTGCTACAGGAATCTTGATGGGCCATGTCACCATGCCCATGTAGTCACTCATTTACAGATACCGTGTAAGTCAAGTGATCACACAGTCTCTGCTTTCTTGGGAAGAAAATCTGCAATGAGGATCAGGCACAACCGAGGATCAGAAGACTGAGATAGCTGTTGCTCTTGTTTTCCTCAGTAAGGCTGCAGAACTTAGAGATTTCTGAAGAGAACAGGGTGGTACCCTGCATCTCAGCTCCACCAGAACAACACCAATTCCCTTTCAGAAGTATATTTCCAACAAACTTACATGGGAAAAATGTTTGGCCTTCTAATATGAAGACCTGCTTCTAGTATGAAGAGCAAAATTAAAGTGAAGAAGTAGACTGTATGTATTGAAAACAAAATTGGGTTACTAGGTCAGGAAAGAAATACAGGACACAAAGTATGCACCTAACCACACCAGAGGACTCACAGGATCCAGAATCACTGCAACCAACAACACTACTCACCCTTATCTGGCACATCCTATATATTAATTAGACACTTGAACCATTGTTCTCTGAAGGTATTTGTATAAACCTGGGTCTCTGCTACTCATTTCCTATGAGATGAGACAAAGGGAAAGAGAGAAGACACAGATGCTTCTCACAAGAGAGTCCTCTAGTATAGTTCTCAAATTTCCCGGGCTCAAGAACCCTTTACACTTTAACAATGATTAAAGATCAGAAAGTGTTGCTTATGAGGGCTTATCTATTAATATTTACCATATCAGAAATTAAAACAGAGCTTGAGAGGCTGAAGAACAAAGATCATTAAGTATGAGGCCGGCCTGGGCTATTTAGTGAGACCCTGTTTCAAAATAAAGACTATGTAGATCAGTGGCAGAGTGCTTCCATAGCATAAGTAAGGCCTTGGGTTTAATCTCCAGTACCTCAAAAACAAAGTTAAAATTTCAACTCATTTTAAAACAAGGATTAAAAAATATAAATAATGTATCTTTAGAAAATAATCACAATCTGGGGCTGGGGATTTAGCTCAGTGGTTAGAGTGCTTGCCTTGCAAGCACAAAGCCCTGAGTTGGATCCCCTGCACAAAAAAAAAAAAAAAAAAGAAAAAGAAAATAATCACAATCTCTACAATAAAACCATTTTTAGTATGCTCTACTAGATCTACTCACAAACCTTAGGATTTTGTTAGGCTCAATGAAACCTTTTTTCATGAGTTATTATAGAAAATCAAACAACTGTTACATATATTTTAAGTTGTAAGTGACACCATAGATGATACTTCGGCTGCTAAGTCAGAAATTATTTATGTTGATTTGCTAGAAGGAAACAAAGAGTGCCATGCTAGATTTAAAATTCCTGAGGATGTTCAAGCAGTAATGAATGCACACATGGAAATTAAAAAGCAGCACTGCTGGAAACTTGAGGTCTTTTCTGGTAATCAGAAAAGAGAGGTACTGGCAAAAGATTTTGGTAGACTGACAGGCCAAACTTAATCAGCTCTGGGAAAAGAGGCATCAAGAAGTTAATCATAAAGCTCAAAAGATTCGTTTGGCAATGACTCTTCAAGCAAGCAGGTACACTACATTTTCTGGATATGATTTTGGAGCGTATAGTTCATCACCTCTTTATCTCACTAGCTGAGCAATTCTTAGGAAATCAGTTTCTATTATACTAGTGCTACCTAATGATAATGTTTTTCTAAAATCTACATGTAATTAAAAGAAACACCTTTGCTATTCAACTTATAGTAAGACTTTTCCCAAGAGACAAACATTTTGGATATCAATTTTCATTAAACACTGTGTTTGCTGAAATTATACTGTAAGTTAGACTAAAGTAATTTTGTAAATGAATGTGTTTCGAACATTTAAAAATTATTATTTTTTTAGTTAGAAAAGTAATACTGTTTTTCATTTCAAGGTCTGGCTTTACGAAAGACAGCTTGGTTCCTGTATCTGTGCCCATTCAATGTGTTGCAATCTGTAATTTTACTGAAGTAAATCTGGCCTCTCACAGGTATGTTGGTGAAGGGAAGACCCTGTACAGCCCCTAAAACGTTCCCATGGACCACAGGTCCTCAGTCCATATCACTGGATTACTGTTCTTAAGACATGACTGATTTAAATAAGGAAAAGGCAATGCATTGGTTAAGTCTAATTTGTAGGCTAAATGCTAACAAAAGACATTATCTAACATGAAAACAGTACTGCTTCGGTGAGTTCACCCACGCCCAATTCTGCTTTTTACCTCTGACAACTCATCCTGATATGGTACAGCATCTTTACCCTCAAAAACAGAGGTCCTGAAAAAGTGTTCTGGGGGACTAGCAGTGAAGCTTGCCTAGTATGCACAAAGCCCTGGGTTTCTCTCTCTCTCTCTCTCTCTCTCTCTCTCTCTCTCTCTCTCTCTCTCTCTCTCACACACACACACACACACACACACACACACACACACACATCCAGGGGCTCCTCTCTCAACAGGGGACACAGGAAGAAGATCACAGGCCAGTGCTCTGGCTTGTCCTGATTACACACCCAAAGTCCCTGGCTTTGCTTCTGCCAGGCAGCCAGGACCTTCACATCACCCACACCAGTGCCACCCAGTACCACCTCTGGCTACAACCTGAGTGTGTGCTTCCAGAGACCCTCAGCATCTGCCTTCTCAAAGGGAGACGTGAGCCAGTAGACCAGTCTGCTCACATCACACCCTCTGAGACATCAGTCACGCCTTGCAGGCCAAATACAGTCTAGAATAGCTCTGGGCAGTGAGGCAGGTAAAGGACAGAGGCAGATTCACATAATAAAGTTCTGTGTCCTTATAACAATATTATCACTATACAATCAAATGAATCTTCAAAGAGTGCCCAAAGAAAATGGACAACAAGTACATCTACACTATCTTGTTCCAAAAGAAGATCAGATTAAATCCTCACAAATTAAAACTCCTATCAATTGTAATCCACCCTTTCAATGTCCCTGCCAGGAGGACCTGCCTTGATTAGTGTCTCTCTTCAGGATATGAGTTCTTTGGGGGCCCACAAAAACCTCACAGTCTAGGTGGCGGTCAAGTAATTGTACCCTGAATAGATAATAGACTGTGGCTGCTGTAACTGTTGATACTGCACATCTCAGAGTTTGACTGAGAAGATTAGAATCAGTGTCTGAAACCCAGGAAGGCTGTGCTTAGGCAGGTGCCCGGGGCCACTCTGAGGAAGGCTGCAGCTCCCAGCCCTTAGCACTGCGGCCATTAACGGGTACTCCCTACTCCATAGACAAGTAGGAAAGAAAGCAAAATGGGATCTCAAGTTAGTTTTTAGGAAAACAGTTAAATAAATAAAGAAAGTCAACTTTAGAAACTAAGATGAAATGAAATTTTATTTAAAATTTACAACTGGAGTGTAGCTCAGAGTTAGAGCACTTACCTAGCATGCTCAAAACCCTGAGTTTAATTCCTAGCACTGCAAACCAAAACAAACAAAAATCAACACACATAGAAAGCACTTCTTGATGTTGCTACACAGTCTTTGGGACTTCATCTTAATGACTAATGTCCTGTGAGGTGGGACTGTGAGACTTTAAAGCTTACTCGCTTATTTCCATACTATGAAAAATAAACATAAGTGAACAATCCCTCAAAGAAGCTGGTGATGTTTCTGCATTTGTAATCTAGAGTAGGATCTGTCTGTACAGGGAAAACAGTGTCTGTGAATACAGCTGTAGATCGGTGATGTGGGAGTCACTCAGATGAGCTCCCCAAGGGCCAGTTTTCAGAAATCCTGCCAGAGAGCTGACATTTAAACCTCTCAGACTAGATATCATGTATGAATTATAAATATTTTATATTTTTTGTTGTTTTTGCTCTGTGAAGTATTTCACCTCACTAACAAAACTGTGGTTATTATTTTAAAATGTTTGACAAAACCAAGTTATCCACTGTGCTCTGGTCGATCCATCTAGCACTATGAACCTAAGGAAGCCAGACCAGCAGACCTCCCAAAGTCCCTGCCAGTCTTCACCTGCCACCCTGTCTCCAGGGTGAAGACCCTCACTGGCACCTGTTAGAGTCCAACTTGCTAATCAAGTGTGAGAAATTCTCTCAGAGAGCATTCATCATTTAAAATGAAGTTGCAAAGACTGTAGCAATGTGACAAGGGTTCTCCTTTTTCTCTTTTGTTGGTGTTAGTGATAGCACCCAGCTCTTGTGCATGCTAGGCAGGCTCTACCACTGAGCTATACTCCCAGCCCATGAAGAAGTATTTAAGTGATGAAAGTACATAAAAATGGTACATCTTGTATAAAACTATGTTACAAATATAGATGCACATTAAAGGCAACAATAAACTGATAGTTCAATGCCGTGGTGTAGGTGATTTTTCCTCCCAAATTTCTGAAATGTTGTGTTTCTCTCTCCACCCTCCTTTTTTTTTTGTGGTTGGTAGTGGAGAGTGAATCCAGGGCCTCTGCACTGAGGGACACCCTCAGTCCATCTTTTGAGACAGGGTCTTGCTAAGTCACTAAGTTGCCCAGGCTGGGTTCGAACTTGGAATTCTCCTGTCGCAGCCTCCCAGAGTTCTGGGATTACAGGCATGTGCCACCACTCCCAGCTTATACTGATTTTTGAACTCTTTAAAAATTACCTAAATTAGTGCTCGCTTTGGCAGCACATATACTAAAATTGGAACGATATGGAGAAGATTAGCAAGGCCCCTGCGCAAGGATGACACGCAAATTCGTGAAGCGTTCCATATTTTTGTCCAAATGGGAAAGGGAACAAGGGAGGGAAAAGGAACAGAGGGACAAAAGATATAAGGAATGGAAGGAAAAAATGGAAACAAAGCTTCTGTAAATAGGGAGAGAAGAGGGTGTGAGGGGAGGGGAATGGGAAAAAAAGAAGCAACAAGATATGTCATGTACAGGTACAAATCCCCTATGATGAATGTTACTGCTATGTACATCTAAAATGTACCATTAAAATAAAATTTTTTTAAAAATTACCTAAATTAAGTTCATTATAAAAATTTTAGAAACATAGCAAGAAGAGGAAGAGAAGAGAAGGCAAATATAAACTTAAAACTGCCTACAATAAGCCTTATTCAAATTTTACCTCTATCCTTTGATGAAGTTTCCACATGTGAACCTAGTACATTTTATTAAAAAAAAACCACACACACATACTCTTATTACAAAGTACTACATGCTTCTATTCCAATTAATTTCTTTCCATTTGATACAGAAACACATTTATCTACATAATTTTATGTGTCAAATCTATGATTAAACTAAAATATATTTAGTAACCCTCTATTTTCTATTTTATTTCCTCATTTATTCATCAATACGTGGTATATATAATTACCAATTTTCTTTTGGGATCAACTGACCCTTTTTAGCAATTTGCTTACTGTTTATAGCTTTATAAAGCAACTGTTTGAGATCCCTTCCCAACCCACTTTTTCTTTTGTGGTACCAGAGATTGAACCCACAGCCTCTCATATGCTAGGCAAGTGTTCTGTCACTAAGCTACATCTACAGTCCTTTTTCACATTTTTAAAATACTTTTTGATTTTTAAAATTTTGAGACAGGGTCTCACTAAGTTGCCCAGGTTGGTCTTGAACTTGTGATCCTCCTGTTTCAGGCTCTGGAATAGCTAGGATTATAAGTATTCTGCCCCTTTGTGTTTGCCTTTTTCAAAGGGATCAGTAATAGCATACTATATGTTTATATTCCTTGCAAATTTTTTCCTTATTATGTGATTTGCCTTACAGTTTAGTTTACATTTTCTAGCCCACTAAAATACTTGTTTTTATGAAGTCATTTTTGGGGGGGGGGGGGCGTGTGCTGGGGATCAAATGCAAGGCCTTGCACTTGCTAGGCAAGCGCTCTACCGCTGAGCTAAATCAACAACCCCTACAAAGTCATATTTACCAATATTGACATTTCAACATATAATTAAGTAGTGAAAATTTGTCAACCACTTCTGTGTGTGAAGCATGCCCAAAGCCTTAAATTTGTACAGGGTATGTGGCAAACGTACAAAATGACGGAACTCCTACAGAATAGAATTTGACTGTATCTAGAAAAATTATAAATGCATCTGTCCCTGTCATTAAGCAATGATATTTCTAGGACTTCGTCCTACAGATAAGAGTTCTTGTGTGCACACAATATATATTTATGTGCAGTAACAGCAAACTTATACTGGGCTGGCACTGTTTTACACATTGTACACATAGTAACTCACTGCACTATTTTTTGTGACAGCAGAAGACTGGAAGCAACCCAAATTAGTAAGGGAACTGGTCAAATAAACTATGGCATATTCGGACATTGGAAGAAAATAAAGTGTACTGGTATTGGAAACGTACTGAGAGGGAAATGCCCCCAAGACATGCTGCTAAGTGACATGAGAGAAAGACGTGGAGCAGGATATACAGTATGCTATCCCGGTGGGAGAAACAAAGGCAACTGTGTGTGTGTCTGCACACAAAAGAAAGGAAGATACACCAGAAACTGAGAGAAATGGCAATCTGACAGGGACAGGGTGGGTGGAGTAGAGACAGACAGAAATGAAAACAAGATTCCTTGTAATATACCTTTTTTGTACTTTGATAACAACCAAATTTTATTATCTATTAAAAAATTATACTATAAAATAAAAACCATACATACAAAAAAAACCCCAACACACACAACACACACACCTCAAGACAAAAAACACCCCCTGGCAAGCCTACACTTTATGGTGCAATGTCACGCACATTACCTATGCTTGGACTTTAATCCTCCTAACACTCTGAGGCAAGCAGAGCTGGCATTAGTTGTCTAAAGTCACATGGCCAGTAAGCGAAGCCCACACACATCAACTCAGGCCTTAACTTCTAAATTGAGGCTCTTCCACAGGCTCAGCTTTCTCCAAGAGCTCTCAGTAAGTAGCAAAGGACCTTGGCAGAGTTACACAGCTGGGAACAGATAACAGCATTTACTCCAGCTCAGGCTCCTAGGTGTTAGGAACCAACCCTGTTGGCTTGCAAATCCCACACTAAGAGTTAGGAACCCAGGGTCCTAAGTTCCTTAATGAGGTGTTTGGTCTCTTTAAATCAGAGACTTTGTGTTCTACGTACATGTATTTAGAAGGATGGTAACAGGATGGGCTGGAGGTTTAAAAAAAAACCAGAGGAAGGGAATGAAAACAACTGCTTGCAGTTATGACTGCCACTTGGACAGCAATCTGAGAAGAGGCTTCTTTTTCCTCCAGAGTAAACATAAAAGTCTGGCTCTGGGGTGAGGATGCATTTATGTTCGTGAACCTTTTGCTGATAAAAGAACAGATATTCACAGAACAGGATATTACTGGTGGCCTCTTTCAGAAACAAAGGCTACAGAAGATACCATTTCCCTGGTAAAGGCACCAGGGAAAATATGGAGTGGACAATGCAGGAGGGAAAAGGGGCTGTTTGGGTTTGTTTTTAACCCATCTAACCACAACGAAGTTCTGTCAGCAGAGGTACACATGTCCTGAGGAAGTGCCCACCACCAAAGAGCCCCAGCAGCCCATTCACTTCAGGGCCAGTCTCTCCTTTCCCTGGACCATGAGCATAATTGGGCAAGCCTGAGTGCACACGGGACTCATTCGGGACATTGGATGTTGGGCCAGGAGAGGAAAGCACGAATTCAGATGTCATCCAAGCATCTGTTTTCATAAAGTTGAAACTCAATGCCTCTTTACCCCAAAACTATCACTACTCCTACTGGTTTCAGGCACAGCCTACTTTTTAGTCACTCCTCAAAAGCTCCACAGATGGCAAGCTACATTATTTGTCAGCCTCACTCCGCTGACCTATTCAAAGCAGGCTTCAGATGCCAAGGCCTGCCCTTCTCAGCTATCATCTCCCTGGCTGGTCTCCCTGCATTGCTTTCCAAAAAGGCCACGGCCCTAGCAGGAAGCCTTAACACTCTTCAAGCCGACTTGCCCTTAAAGAAGCCCTGAGCAGACCTCACTATTCCAGTCACTCACCATCTCCCTGAAGTTCTCCCTCAGGTCACTCTGCACTTATGCCTTTATTTGTTTCATATACACGGACTGAGATTTACAGCCTCAGATATACCAGCTTTGATATCCCCTACCTTGATGTAGGTAGTATTTAAAGGAACTGGGTACTAAAATGTAGATTTGGCCTGTACCTCAGCCCTCCTAAAGTTTCCCAAACCACTTTCAAGTCCAGCCCAAAAGCTTGTCCCTCGACTCTCTTGCTGTCTGCTCTGCTGTACCACTACTTACAACAAAAGTCCCTCTAGCGCCATCAGGTCTATTGGCTTTTGAGTTCTCTTTACTCCTTGCCCCTTCCAATAACCTTAGCGTCAATGTCTTCTCCCCACCTCCACACTGAGGGGCCCTCTCTCGTTCTTTCTCCCTCTCTCTCTCTGTCATCTGCCTTCTTGGAGAAATCATCCCTTCTTTGTTTTTCTCGGTCTATTTCTCCATATCTTACAGTCTGAGGAGCACACCATGAATGCCACTTCTGTCACATCACAGCCCTCTTCAAATCCCCTTCCCACGTCCCAGGTATTAAGTATAAATTCCTCAGAGGGTTAAAGACATTCACTCTACTACAGCCTGTGCACGGTTCCCTGCATTCCATCAATAAATGTGAGCTGATGCTATGCTAATGGTTCTTCCTCAGCACTGGGTTTATTCACCTGCACCACCTTCTCTCACGAAACTAAGCACATACAATGGGGCATCCATTCAGCAACTGGAGAGGTAGCACAATGGTCACACTGGGGCCTGAATTCTTAGAGATCTGAAAATGGAACCATGAGGCAGGTTTGGCAGCCCTCTTCTGGAACGGAAAGGTGAGGGAGACTGATGTCCTTGTTCTCTTGCCCCCATTAGTCCATAGCTAACATTAACAACAGAGAGCTAATATTTGAGTACTTCTTATATGGCTGGCATAGTTCTCACAACTCTAAGAGGCAGACACCACCCGCCATCTAGCTTAGGGGTAAATATAGTAGTTTATTCAGAAGCGAATACACTGTCAAAGGGGACAGTGGGCGGAGTTCCCAAGACAGGAATCATGCCATCAGGGTGAGAAACAGGAGTTTTTATAAGGATCTGAGGATGTATGGAAAAGGGGGTCTAGGCAACCAGTGTGATTATCTAAAGAATGTCTTTTCCTGGATCATTTAGCACTTTGTAGATCTTCTAGGAGTAACTGCATTGCATTTAAAATTATAAGTTTATAGCTGCAATCTGATAAGAGTATTTCCTCTAGCTTACAGAAGGTCTTTTAGCTTCAAATAAGGAGATCCATACATACTATCTTTTGAAGTAGATAAAATTATCTGTTTTGTAGATGAAAAGGCTGAGGCTCAGATAGGTGAAATAACTCCGCCAGTGTTACACAGACAGTGGTGGGATGCAATACCCACCTCACGTGTAGTAGTTTTTAGCCTGAGTCACGCAGGCAATTTGGTCAATAAAATGGATAATGAATAGTTCTTTTGCGAGAACTCAGATATTCACATCGATGGTCCCCAAATGCTTGAGAGACATGAAAACTCTCTGATACAAGAACAAAATTATATCTTGCTCTTTTCCAGGAATTCCAAAACCTGTTTTTAGTGCATACAATTTATAAATTGAGAAGTGAACCTCAAACAGATCAGCAAATGATTGCCTTTTATAAGTCATATACACTTTCAGGGAAGCTGTAAGGTCTTAATTCCAATTCTGTGATCCTCCACAACCTGAGTAAGTCAAAACCTCTCAATAAGTTTCAGTTTCTTCACATAAAGCACAGGTATAATCACCTATGTTCCTATCTTGATTACTCTAGCCTGATGCCAGAAGAGAATATAAATACATTAGCAAACTTTGAACTCTTACAAAGCAAGATGCTATGTAATAGTATGTCATGAGTGGCTCTTTCAGTACACAATCTGGAAATGTTCGCATACATCACTTCATTTGAGAGAAAATGTAAGAGCTCATAAGGAAATAGTACCTATCGATATTACCGACACAGAAATGTAAAACTATCCTGATGTATGATCAGGAATTAAATATTAATTTGTCTTCTCACAACTCACCTGGTGCCACAATGTAACATTACAGGAAGAATCTGGTGAGTTTTGTGCTAAGATTTGGACATAATATTCCCAAAATAACATGTTATTAGTTTGGCTAATGAGGCAACTAAAGGGTATGTTGGTTTTTCCAGATAAGAAGGGCTGATTAAAAAATACAGGATGTACAGTATGTTGAAATTTAAAAACCTATTGCAGGAAAGGACATTACCATTAATCCTCCCTTAAAATATTTCCCCTTGCTTCAAACACACTTATCTCATCATTCTTGCCACTTTTTGTTTTTGTTTTTTTTGCGACAGGGTCTCACTATATAGTTCAGGCTGGGCTGGGGATTTAGCTCAGTGATTAGAGTGCTTGCCTTGTAAGCACAAGGGCCTGAGTTCGATCCCCGGCACCACTATAGTTCAGGCTGACCTTGATCTTACTTTGTAGCCCAGGCTGGCCTCGAACTCTTAGTCATCCTCCTGCCTCAGCCTTCCAAGTCCTGGGATTACAAGCGTGTGCCACCATGTCCAGCTTTCTTGATGCTTCTGAAGCAGTTCTCGAAGTTCTTTTTCATAAGTGTCTTTATTGGGTGTGACGAAATATACGATGAGTGCTGCTGCCCAGTGCCATCCAATGAAAAGGAAGACTTGTAAAACTATTTCAGTGTGTCCTCATATACATCACTCTGACACCATGTGTCTTCTGGCTCTTCCCCCAAAGACAAAATGATCACAAAAAGAAAACGTTTTGAACTGACCAGGACATCAAAGCAGCCACAAGAGCACAACTGAAGACAGTGATAAAAGGGGACTTCCAGAACTGTTTTCAGAAAGTGGCAAGAATGATGTCAAGTGCATTTGAGGGTGGCAGTATGTTGAGGGGGATTAACAGCAATGTGTCCTTTATCGGAACATATTTAAAAACATTTTTTTTAACATTCTCTATTTTTTGATCACAACTTACATACTCTGAATTGACCATGTAAATTTCTTTCCAGATTAATATCTAACATGCCTAACTTCCTCTTTAACTGAGTATCTAACCGCCTTAATTAAGATGTTAATATCTTAATATCTAACTGCCTCTTTAACTGCAATCACCACAAGGTCTTCTTTTAGGAGGAAGTCTGAAATTTTTACTAAAATGAAATCAGGGACATAGAGGCTAATATGAACAGAAAAGTTGAGAGAAAGCAGTTTTGGGGGTAAGAAAAGTGGCTCTGGTGTAGGACTATCTGGATTATAATTTTGGGCTCTCCTACTGAATACCTAGGGAACTTGCAGATTACTTTGGCTTAAAGATCATGCTCTTCTGACTTAATGACAGAAACCAGTGATTATTTCCTCTAATTTAAATTCTTAAATATTTTACAAAACATTTCACTGTATCAACTTTTAAAAATAAAAGATAATGTAACAAATCTCAAGATCTCTTTCTTCAACTAATCATGAAATTCAGAGTCTATTGCCTCATCTAACTATAAAATCCATTTCTGACATCCATGAGCAGGGTACAAAATGTACAGACAAGCATTTCAAGCAGGGGAGAAAAGAAAGCCACACTGGGCTACGTGCTCAATATGCAATCAATTTTCTGTATGGCTAACTATGAATATGTACTTGAATTTACTAACACAAAGGAACCCAATCCTTCCTAGTATAAGGCAAATCTAATTTCTTCTTTAATGTCTCTCCTGGTCAGAAGGAACCTCTGTCTATATTGTGAAACAGGTTATCTGAATTTCGTAATAGGCTCGGGGGCAGGAGAAGTTGTCAACATGACCAATAAGGAAGACCAAAGCCAGGCTTGGGCAGAGGGCAAAGGCAGCCTGTCCAGGTATCACTGCTGTTTACCTCTGACCTGTATTAACACTGGCTTTTTCAAAAACATCAACCTAAACGGCAGAAATCCCCAAAAGAATAGTAACAAACTCTTAATGGTATATACAGAAACAAAATCCCCGCATGCTGCTTACAAGTAGTCATGTTTCTTGAGAGAGCACAGAGGTCCTGCCTCGACTGTGAATACCCACCAGGATGATGGACAGGAGGGCCCTGCACATCACCGATAGAACAACACAGTAGGCATTTTCTGAAGGTCAAGTGAAGTGTGCCAATTAAATTAGATCATGTTTTCTTTCCTTCCTTCCTGTTAAGTCAGAAAGAACATTACCAAGAAATACACGAGAATAATTTATTTTGGCTTTGAATAAACTATTCTTTACCCAACCCCTTGAGTTTAATTTCTTATCTTTTGGCTCGCTACTGAAATGCTTTGCTCTGTATAATCTCAGGCATTTCAATTATTTGACAACAACAAAAAAAGTTAGTTTAATATTTAGTGGATAGCTGCAGACCTCACTAGGAAGTACTACCAGCAGAGGGTAAGAATAAAGACCCCAGTTCTCTCAACATAATAATTGTGTAATGACTAAGTCAAAGGAAGCAAAACTTGCATTGAGTAGGAATAGAAAGGCACAACTGAATGAGGAAAAAAGAAGCAGCGAAGTAGTCCAGAATCCTCTCTGAAAGCAAGTATTTAGGTTCAGAGTAATAAAGACAGTTAACTCACATTCACTACACAAGAGTATTTTCCTGACTTTGTGTTTATTTTCTCTTAAGTGGGCATCACTATCTAAAACCCAGTGACTAACACAGATGGAAAATAATCAAAAAAGGCAAACTGACAGAGCTAGGCTCACTTAAACAAACCCTAACTCCAGGCCTTTTCCTAGAAGTTAACCTCTATAAAAATGGTAATTAAAGATAGCAAATCAGACCAAAGATGAGACAGGAGCTGGATTCATCTGAAGCAAGACAAAAACAATTTTAACCCAGCATGTTTGCTACAAATAATCAAATCTTTCCAATTTAAGATAAGCATGCATCCTTATAACTGAATTGTAAGCTGTTTTAGTCAGTTGTCTTAGTCTTCCTGCTAACTTTGTTGAGGCCTCAGTCCTTCTTTATCTGATCCCAATGTATATTTGTCTTAAAATGAAATTTGCTTTACATGAAATCACCATTTAAAAAATGCTATATACACTTCAATTCACAATAGTCAGTTTAACAGGGACCCCTGCAATCACATAACAATTAAGGAAATCACAGAAAGGAGACATGTAACTATCTGATGCTGAAGAGAAACTGGTTTTACATAAACACTGAACTGCTGAGTTTCACAGCAGTTCCCAGGGACAGTTAGCCAAAATCTACCAATGATTGTTTCCACGCAGAGAGGACAAGACTTGGATAACAGATTAAGGGGCCTTTGGATTTTGGCCATCATATACAAGGCTGTGCTGCTTAATCACACACTAAAGTTCTGTCAAGTACAAAACTCAGGTTAACAGACTCTTCTAAGACAGCAGTTTTCAACCATGAGTAACAGAAGCCCCACTGCTTAATTCCAATCCCTTCCTTTGCCCCTGAAAATCCCCAAGAGGCATGTCTGAGGGAAATCTCTGAGGAACATGGTACAAAATTACTATTCTATGCATAGACGACACAACAATGAAGAGTTGCTGCATCCTCTACTTCCTTTTTATTTTTGCTTTTTAAAGAAATTGGCTGATTCCCACTGGGTTAGATGTGTGCTGAAGTCTGGTTCTAAGTGTCTGGTCTGGGTACTTACTTCTCAGGTTCCTATTCTGTTCCAGTCTTTTACCTAGTCTACTGGGCTTTGGATAATGTGCTTTCCTAGTAAGAATCCACTGACTAAAAGCAAGGAATATGGGCTCTAGAAAAGAGCTGGCTACAAAATACATAACACACAGGCATACACATATATCACATACACCACAGCAGCCACTTTTGGTTTAAAACCTTAAAAATCAAAGCACAAAACTCCTTTAAGAGGCTTTGATCTATTAAAAAAAAAAAATCTTTAAAAGTACTGTCTCAAGCCAGGTGTGTTGGCGCACACCTGTAATTCCAGCACCAGGGAGGCTAAAGCAAGAGAATTGCTGCAAGTTTGAGGCCGGCCTGGGCTACATCATGAGTTCAAGGCCAGTCTGAACTACATAGTGAGATCCTGTCTCAAAAAACAAAACAATAACAAAAACAAAAGTACTGTCTCAAAAATTTTCAACAATATACTCTAAATTATCAATGGTGATCTCTGAGTGGTTGGATGGCTACAGATTTTTATTTTCTTCTTTTTGTTATCTGTGGTCTTGACTTTTCTACAATGCACCGATGTTATTTTGTTTAGCCCAGTTACAATAACATACTTGTGACTTTTGCAAGGGTTTTTACTACTCAGTATTACAGAGTTCTAAATGGTAATCAAAGTGTTCTCTTTTTTAAGCTTCACAACTTCTAAGAAATCCCAAGAAATGCCAAGAGTTTCCTGACAATCACATGCTCCCACTCAGAAGGCTTTTTGGTAGAGCACTGGTACAGCAGATGAAAATGTACCAAATGCCACACAGCAAGCATCCTGGCAGGGAGTACTCAACCTTCTCATCCTCCAAGAGGTCCTGTTACAGAATGGTCTGGCAGAGTCAGCACAGTGTGGGACAAATGCAAACACACAGTGGTCTTGAGTCAACCAGGGTGTTCAGGCACACCTTGCTGGGCACGGGAACCCTGGGGCAAACCAGATCTTCACACTTTTCTGTAGAATAGTTCAGCCAATAGGACCAGTTACTGAACAACTTTCACACTAGACCAGCTTTTTACCCAGAAGGGCAGAGAGTAGAGCATATCTGAGTCATCTGAAATTAGTATTTTAACTTTAAGCTCACCTTTGTGTCCATGGTCTTCACCCCATGAATTCTCCACTCTCCATTTCAGAAATGTCCCATCCTGATCATCCTGCAAAAGAAAAAAAAGTGGATGATAAGGTACAGTATGCATGGACTCCCCCTCTGGGGTATCATGCAATTTTAGCTTGTTGCAACCACTGAGAATAAGAATCTTGCTGTATACAGTCATGATGTACATGATCAGGGCCATTTATCTTCTCCTATCACTAACAGGATACACATTCCAATAATAAGTGGGATAAGTAAAGGTAATAAAACAATACTACCTTTTCCTTTACATTCTATTCTATACAGAAAATGAACTGGTCAAAATGCTACTTGGCTAAAGAAAATAAAACGTATTAAATTATTAAAAGTAGTGAACATCATTTGAAACCAGGGCTTCTTGCTCTTAATCTATCAGAATTCTTTGAAAAGGCACCCCATTGCATTTACTGTAGGAATAATTCTAAGTCCTGGGCAAGAGTTTTTGATAATTAGAACAAAATAAACATATTCTCATCACAATGCATGATTTTCTATTTAGGGAAATCAAGTAATGATATTCTCCAACTGTGTTTTTCTACTGATTCAGTTACACAAATATTGAATTTAATACAACAGAGATTGAATGGCAAAGCCAAAATAAAGACATCATTTTCATGAACAAAACCCAGGCAGTTCTATTCTCTTTTTTATCTTCATTAATAAAATAAGCTCTATTATCATCTTCTTAAAGGGACAATGACACTCATGATAATAATCTTCCTTTCTAGCCTTTATTATAGTGACACAGAGAGGGACAAAAGTAAAGCTCCATTTGGGAAAAGACTTCTCTGTCATGTTTACCCAGGACATTTGCTGATGTCAAAACGATTTAAATCTCGGTAGCATGAGAGAGCACTGACCCTTGTACTGTCTCCTAATGATTTCATCTGTCAACTCCCTCTTGCTGTCACTGATGATGTCCCTTCTACATGGGATTTGGCTCCCTGTGGGTTTGCTGACCTGAACATTCTAATTCTACTCTTAGCATTTTTCTTAGATAGATCTCAGTGATTTTCAGTCTCGGATTCAACTAAAAAACCCACAAGTTTCAATACCCTTACCTGTACTAGCAACATTATATACTCTGAGGCCGGCACATTAAATGTCTGCTTTAGTTTTCTATTTCAGCCATTGTATTCCATCTTCACTTTCCTTATAAATATCACAGCTAGAATCTATACCACCTGAAGTCATTTACTTGTTACTATATGTCTGAAAATGTTTGCTATTCCTTCTCTTGCCAATTAATTCCTGCGTGGCCTGAATTAAGTTGTTTTTTGGATCATCTACAATTACAGAATGATAATAGCTAGATCTCCCTCCCAGGGATGCCATGGGAACAGCATCAGGAAAGACTACTGCAGAAACACAGTAACTAGTATGCATTTATCTCTGTATTATTATTAAAATGTATGTAGTTCGACTAGTTTTAATGGCCAAAAACTCCTAGTATGGGGGGATGTTTCCATATAAAATTTCAGTTATAAACCATGTCAATCAAAATGGAAAGTCCAGGGGTTGGGGATTTAGCTCAGTAGTACAGGAAGCGCAAGGCCCTGAGTTCAATCCCCAGCACAACAACAACAACAACAAAAACAAAAACAACAAAAAAAAAGGAAATTCTAGAGAAAATGACATGGAGTATTGATTTTTTTTTTTTTGTGGTGCCGGGGATCGAACTCAAGCCCTTATGCTTGCAAGGCAAGCACTCTAATCACTGAGCTAAATCCCCAGCCCCCTGGAGTATTGATTTTTATTTCACTGAAAATAACAGAGATGGAAAATGATAAAAAGCTAAAGTTCTCTCCCTCCCTCTTTCTTTTTTTTTTTTTTTGAGACAAAGTCTCACTATGTAGTTCAGGCTGGCCTTGAACTACTATGTACCCCAAGTTGGCCTTGAACTCACTGTGATTCTCCTGCCTCAGCCTCCCAGGCATGCATTACCACACCCAGCTAAAAGGTTAAAGTTCTCTTGAAAATTACAAAAGAGTTTTTCCTGTCTTTTTATAAAACAGCCCTCTATACGATTTACAATTTTAATTTAATGAGATTTTTAGTTTAGTTGCAAATCCACTGAATTTTGTAATACTACAAGTCCAAGCAGAAATGAACAAATTATGCAGTAACCTACTCATAAAAAATGTCTCTCAGCTGGGGATTTAGCTCAATGGTTAGAGTGCTTGCCTACCAAGCACAAGGCCCTGAGGTCAATCCCCAGCATGCACAAAAAAAATTTCTCTTAAATGTTTACTTCTAACATCAGGATACTTTTTACACAATACTGTGTTTGATCTCATGTAAAACTGAAATGCCTCAGAGTTCTACTACTTAATGCCCCAGCCCTGTAATTTGTACAAATGTAATTAAACCTTCCTTAGAACAGGTTTTGAGTGGGACAGAGCACAAGGATCTGAGATGTTGTGGGTCAAAAAGGCATGAGTGAAATAGCTGGTAGAGATGGGAGGAAGGAACACAGAGAAAATCTCATCCTATTCACAACTTTGCCAAAGAGCACACAAACAATCAGGACTTTTAGGTAGTCTAGTTAGGAAAATGTGGCATAATGATAGACCAAACTATTTCTAAACACTTTTAATGAACATAAATCCAGAGGACAGGGTAGCAAAAACAATTCTCTATCAAATTATTTGCTAAAACAATTTATATAAGGTACTTAGTCTGAGGATTTCTTTCCAGCAATTAAGCTAGAAAGAGAACACTTTTGGTGGGGATGGTAAAGAATTAAACTGGTTTAAAGTCTTTTCTTCCTTATAATCCCTAAGCACAGGGAGTAAAATAACCATTCTGTAACCTGAAAGTGAGGAGTTTATTTGTGAAAGATAAAATTTCAGCTGTTGCATCCAACACTGTGGTATATCCTAGAAACTGTGACAGTACTATTCAGCAAGTTCAAAATACTTTACATCTCCTAAAGCTTTGCATAAATCCAGCAATGGGCAATGACAAATGAAAGGAAGGTAAGTCTGAAAGTAGGTCATCAACATATTAACACTATCAGGGCACATTTTCATTCCTTATAGAACAGAAATTATCTTATCCTAAATTCCTCTGCTGACCTCTCTTCACACAAAGACCTTCAACATTACAAAAAAGCAGTTACTTCCTTAACTCCCTGCTGACCCCAACTCTGCCTCATGGGAAGTTCCTAATTTTACTACCTCTGAGCGTACGGATCAACCGCAAATGATACAGGTACAGTGTCTTACTTGGAAGCTAACTTTTTTTTTTTTGGTTCTGGGGATCGAACTCAGGGCCTTGTGCTTGCAAGGGAAGCACTCTAACCACTGAGCTAAATCCCCAGCCCAGAAGCTAACTTTTAACAGAAACCATATACACCATGAATGAAGTTATGCTGGATAACACAGTCTGCAGGAGAATGTAGATCCATCTGTGCAAACACCAAAGCAGTCATGCTGGGGTCCTACCTTCTCTGAGACAGCAGTGAAGGTCATGGCGTGGGTCATAAGTGACTCACCAAAAGACAACCTCTCAGCTTTATTCATGTTCTTCAAGGAGACGCCAAACACCAACTCATGGTCGTAGCTATAGAAAGAAAGACAGAAAGAAAGAAAGAAAATAAAGGGAGCGAATCCTGCCTACTGACTGTAAAAGGAATACAGGAGACCAAAGAGGCTTAACAGCTCTAAATACATATGGGCTCAAAATGTGACTCTTCAGAAAGAACACGACCCATGCAGAATTTGGTTTCTCAATGGGAGTCCATTCTTTAGGTATCACAGAAGGAAAACATGAAATGATTAAAGATTAAATTCACCATATCAAAACCTGGCACAATCAGTCTGCATTATCATTTTGGCAAGAAAACTTTTTAAAAAGTATTTTTAAAAAAAAGCATTTGAAGTAACTTCTTACAAAAATGGTCTCTTTCAAGCTGGAATCACCCAGTTTCTGAATTAATTTAAAACACTGATGACTGTGAAATTTCAATAAATAATGCCAAATACATTGGACAATATTTTCAAAATTTAAAAAACCCATTCTCTTTTAACAGATTTCTTTCTTCTGTTAACTATCAAGATATTTATTCAACTAATAGTATCAGCAAGTAACTCTGAAATGGCATATTTTAACAGTCAAGGAAGCTATTACAATTTAGTTTGCAAATGAGCCTTCAGTGTCATAATGGACAAGAATGCATGCAAATTAGTCCTACTTGTCATAAAGACATAATACATAAGGCAGCAAAGTAAGCTAAGCAGTATGAGAACACCAAATAGCAAATAAGAGCTCTAGAAAAATCTTTCACTATACTCCCAAGTGCATTAGCAGACTTACACAGTAATCAATTATTTTTTAAAGTGTATTTTTCTTTAAGGATTTTTTTTTGGAAGACCAATGACTTCTACTAACGTATGATCTTGATCTCCCAGGCTTAAGCAGTAAATATATGGAGTTTCTGCTACGTGACCGCAAACTCTACAGGACACAATGAAAGAGACCCACCCTTAGGCCAACCTTAATCTGAGCAGAGTCATCATGTACCAAGAGTGCACCCCAACAGCAACAACCCAAAATGACTATTTAAAATTTTTTGCACTCACACATTCATGTCACTGAGGCCCAGCTTGCCATTGAAGTGTTTTCCAACATCACAGCCAAACCACACAGCCTGGAAATAGAGAAAGGAGAAAATCAACAAAAACCCTACCTTCTTAAAGAAGTTATTTTAACCCCAGTGTGGGAGACACAAAAGTAATACTGACCTCTCCATCTTTGATGGAAGCAGCAACCATTTTCTTCAAGAAGTCAATGGGCTGGTTGTTATACAGAGTTTTTCTCCCTCCAATCATATTGCTCAAGTAGTCTACAGTATAAAGTCTGTTGTACTTGTGCTGGGGCCGTGGATCATTCACAAAACAAATCTTTTAAGATCAAGAATATGCTAATTAGAATCATAAAATCAGGAACATCAGCAAGATATGCCTTTCTCCTCTAGGTTTGTAAGTTTGCATTGAACTTATCGCTTCTGCTTGCTAGAATAAGCACTGCCACACTGTAAAGTAACAAAGAAATAAAAAGTGGCAAAATACACTTGAGGAAGGCCCTTGTATATTCTAATTAGTTCAAGGGATACATTTGGGAGCCACATCTACTTGTCTTTCCTATGGCCAAGAACTGCCCCAAAACAAGTTCTAAAAACTACATTTATTCAGGTGACATGGAGAACCCATTACTATAAGGTTCCTTCTCTCAAGTTTTAAGACAAGATCAACAACCAGCAATACCATTTGCTTGGAGGAGAGTCAAGATTTTCAATAAAAGGAAGGAGGTTCTGGTCATATTGTTAGGCAGATGGGGAAGACCTGAAGGGAGTAGGAAAAATGAAGATGGAGCAATGCTCCCTACAACAATAAAGTTCCCAGAAGGGCCCATAGTCTGGAGATGCTCTGACCTAGGATAAGATATATACACCTTCCTTGTCTTTGCACTTGAGAATAATTCTGGGCCCAAAATCAGGTGACAAAAGAGATATAAACTGACTGCTGGCCTAAAGTCAGAAAAGTCTCTAAAGAAGAACACTAGGAAAAGGTCCTGTCATGCCAACTTGATTAGGTACATAAAATACTTCAGAATATGGAAAATAAAACATTCATTTGGTGTTTAGTTTGACGATCACACATGTTAACCCAAGAATCTTATATTCTTCTTTGTACAACAAACATTTGAAAGTAAACAACCAGTGACTGTTAATGCCAGTCTCCAACCTTATCTTCCATATTGAAGAGTGGCTTGACATGTTCCCTATAAAATTCCAAGGGTGTTATGGGGCCAATCTTGTGATAATTTTTATCTTTGTCTCGATACTCCCAGGTGAATGTCTCTGGTGGATTCCCCAAACAGATGCACACCACTCGGAATATCTGCAAGAGAAGAGGACAGATAAGCAATGGTAGAGGAAAGTGTTATTTTTTACCTCTTCATTTTCCTCAGATGTGGGAAACATAAGAAATTAGTGGCTAAATTCAAGATAGAAATTTCACAAAAAATCTAGTACTTCTCTAAAAAACTAGAAAGTTTATGTCCAGAATCTGGTATCAGTTAACTTGTGAGTTCTCAGATAAACATTCAGAACAATGTACTTTTTTTGTGGGGGGAGGTGCTGGGGATGAACTCAAGAACAATGTACTTTTGAAATGTTAATATTTAGTACTCGTCCTACAAATTAAACTTCCTCATCTAAGGAACTGCTCACCATTGATACAAAACAAGATCTGGGTTGTTACTCTACTGATAATTTTTCAAATGACAATGTCATTTTATAAATGGATTTCCTTCGCTTTATGCCTTGAGGGTTTCCTCTGATTGTGACAGGAGTCTACTCAGAACAGTCATTAACATTTCAATTGGAACTTGAATGATGATGCCTGTTAAAAGTATTACTAGAAAAAGAGTAACATTTAGTAGAATGGTGCCCTGCCTGGGCAACTTAGCAAGACCCTGTATAAAAATAAAAAATTTTTAAGAGGGCTGGGGCATGTACCTCAGGGTGAATGTCTTAGGCAGGCTCAATCTCCAGCACCACACACATATATACACACACATTAGCATCAATATAATCTAAGGATATGTTTATATTACTTTCGTTTCACAGAATGACAAAAATAGAGACATACCCTGTACAAGATCAGAATAAAGTATTTTTTTCTGTCTCAAATTTCCTTATCTTTTTTAAAAAAAAATACTATAATTTGCTTCTTTTCCTCTACCACAATCACCGCCCTGATTCCATCTCATTACTAATTTTTTTGCATTATTTGTGCCACACTTCTGTATACTCTATTACACATGAGAAATGAATGTTATAGTTATCAAAACTTTAAATGGATCTTATATCTATTATTCTGTGCTGGATACTATTTATCTGCTAGGTTCACTTAATTATTCAAGTTATAGCTCCCCTCTTCTTTATTTCTCAGAAGACATTGGGACTCAAAGAAATTGAGTAACCTACTTAAGATAGCTTCTAAATGGAAGACCACAATCTGAACTGAGGTAAAATGCAGTCAAAAAAGAAAAAGTACTACTCCTTGGCTACCAGCTTTCAAAAAGGAATATTTATATTCCCTTGCTGTACTATAATTTTTGAATACAAAATCTCTTAATTCTCAACAAAGGTGGTAGATGTTTGTTTCCTAAGGTTCAGGGAAATAAATAGCTTGCATAAAGTCACATAGGCAAGAAATGGCGGAATTAGGATTTGAACCCAGGTCTGATTTGAATGCTATTTCCAAAACCCTATGAATTTACCACTTACTATAACTTTCTGGGTTTCATGTAACTTGTCTCCTATAACAAATGACACATTTTTAACGAATAAGAATGAAATCATGGATATTTTGTGTCCCCTACAGTATCTAGCACACTGCTGAGCACATGATTGGACATACCAGTAAATCTGGTTCATTCTCCACACTACCAGAGAATAAATAATTTTGAAGCTTCACTTTCTTCAAGTCACTTCTCTGGTAAAGATTCAATAATGCTTCCCCATTACCTCCTATAACATTTCCAAACTCCAAGACCTAATTTTTTTACTTCTTTTACTTAGACATAACATGTTTAGTTAGTATGAAAAGTGCACTAGTCTTAAATGTATGACTTAATTCAACTTTTTTAAACATACGTAGATGCCCATGAAACCACCATTCTGATCAATATACAAAACATACAGAAAAGGGTTGCTTGTTAACAACTCACAACTTCCCAAGGTAGACTACTATTCTGACTTCTGTAACTATGGATCAGCTTTGCCTGTTTTTTAATTTCAGATAAATAGAAGCACAGAGCAAATTCTCTTTCCTGTCTGCCTTCCTTTGGCTGCCATTCCTGTGAGATTCACTTACGTTGCTGTGGGTATAAGCAACTTGTTTTTATTGTTGTGAGTCTACCATCTTTACAGAAGCAGGTTAACTTAGAAAAGAGGTTATGCTGGGCTGTTATTTTGTTTTGTTTCTGTTTTCCAAGAGATTGTTCCTTCATTAGGATTTACTGTGTGTTTGATGAGCCTGAACAGCTGGTTTTGAGAGCCCTCTTTTCTAATGTATCATTCTCAGGTTGATTTCTAGCACAGAAAAGAAAAGGCACGGAGATACAAAAGTAACTGTAATTGAGTTACTCTAGCCACTGATTAATAGACTTTGCTTTGGATCCACATGGACCTGAAAGTCATTTTGCATTTGCTTAGCACCAAGGTTACAAATGGCAATTTTAGGAATCTGTCACTGTAAGGAGAATATTGCCATTGGTAACCATGGTCAAAACAATGACAATGAGGATGTATAATTAGAATATATCTAGATTAGGAAGATTTTATAGACTTAACTGATGTGTATGTTCAACTATTAATTGTTGTCACGTGTGTGTACGTGTATCACTGAAACCGTTTTGACCAATTTATAGTTATTCAAGAGTGGTAAATCCAGCTCAGCCATGCTCTAGGCGAAAACAAAAAAAGGGGGGTGTCCAGGGCAAGGCCCCATGAAGACTAAGACAACTAAGTGAATCTCCTCTTACTTTTAAATTGTATTTTTAAAGATAAATATGAATATTTTACACTATACTTTGCTTAGGGCCTTGTTGTGTTTTTTACTTCCCTACCTGAAGTAAAAGTGTTAAATTATTCCCTCTTTCTCCCCCCAAAAATGTGTCAGCGGGGTGAGGCTATAGTTCAGTGGTAGAATGCTTAGCATGTATAAGGCCCTATGTTCAACCCACAGCAACACCACCAAAATAAACAGCATTAAAAGAAATCTGCATTTCTGCTATCTTAAATGAATTCTAAGCTGAATCCTTTGGCAAGACAATACTTATACTATATTGCATATGCTATATAAATCTGAATTTTACCAAGTATGTATTTAAAGAATAAGAGTGACATCACCTTCTAGATTCTGTAAAACTCTTACTTGAAACATGTAGTTTTGTTTTATACCATTCGTTTACTATGACTATAAAATATCCAAAGTAATTCACGTTTAAGTCAGTCTGTAATGCTGGAAAGAATAGTTGGTGCAGAGTCAAACAACAGCAGTTAGTTAAATAACTCTAATTAAAAAAAACAATCTCTGAAGTATAATCTCCCTGGTCCATGACACGGTATTTTCTTGATGAGAATCTCTGCTGTTCTGAAATAACATTCCCTGTTCTCAAAGGTACACGATGGGCAGTGAGCTCAGGACGCCCAAGTCTGCTCTCTGGTGGGCAATGATGGAGCGTCACCTGCTTTTCACAACATGCACCTGACAAAGAAAAGATCCTGGCCATTGAATGAATACCCATCATTATACTATAAGGACTTAAATAAAACAATAATAGTTATATTCCTCAAAATATAATTACACCTTAAAATCCACAATTTATCCATCAGGGAAAATGTATTTGTAATTTTACTTGAAACTGTGCTCTCTCTATCCCAGTACTTCCAATCTTTCCTTTATTTTTCTCCATTTATCTACTGGCATATTATACTTCTTATATGTTTACTTATTTTACTTATTTCTGTCTCCTAGAAAGTAAACTACAGTACACGAAAGTAGCAGGGGATTTAGCTCAGCGGTAGAGTGCTTGCCTAGCAAGTGCAAGGTCCTGAGTTCAATCCCCAGTACTTGGAAAAAAACAAAAGTAGGATTCTTATCTGTTTTGGTCACTGCTGAATCCCCAATGCCTTGGACAGTACCGGGTACACGTGTTAAAGAAGTATTTACTGAACACGTGACTTACAAGTGTATCAGAACTGACCTGATGAAAAGGTATTAAAAGAGAAATCAAAGGAAGTCGGCCCAGGGAAAACGGGCTTCCAAAATACTTGAAAAGCTGAAGGCAGAAGATACATAACACAATGACAACTGGGAACTGATTCTGTTTTTCCCCAACTCCCCAACCCAATAATGATGTGGTCTTGCTGATTTTGAATCTGGTTTTAAAAAAAAACAGAAGAAATCAATGTCTGTAATTATTCCTTTAAATATAGATTATTAGAGAAAGTTCGCTAAAATTTTTCGATCCAGTGAGGCCCTTCTTTCATACCCTTGGAGGGGAGCGGAACATAGAGTCATGTGAGATACATGGCACATAAACCTGCCTCTTAGGGTCAGCTGGTTTCTAATTAAAATTTTATATTCTTGCTAATTAAACGGGGATGTAATCTTACTATGTGAATACATGTAATCCCTCTCTGCCAACCTATAATCCATCAGAAAAGCTATAGCTGGTAGCAGAAAGGTCTAACTCCTATTTTTAGTTAAATGCCACTTGTAAGAAGGCAGTGTATAAATTTTATAAAGGAGCCCTATTACAAGTAGTCTCTAAAAATATTTTCCCCTAGCACAGATTTATTTTAAGTGACTTGCTGAATTCTAACATAGTAAATAATGGAATCAGGACAGGGAAAGGAGAAAAAAAAAAGACACATCATGAAAAATGGAACATGGAGAAAGATGTATAGATCCCAATTTAAAGACAAATAAATAGGACTGGGTCAATTCCCATATACATGGCTAAACAGACAAAATGTGAAAAAAGAAAAGATGCAATGGGTAAGAGTCAGTCAGTTTCTGTGCACTGCAGACAGACAAAAATGTGAAAAAAGAAAAGATGCAATGGGTAAGAGTCAGTCAGTTTCTGTGCACTGCTGGGGATTGAACCCAGGGCTTCGCCCATGCTAGACACACATTTTACCACTGAGCTACATCCCCCAGCCCTAGTTATGAATACATAGGAGAGTGAGAACCTTAGACTTTAAGGCCAGCCACAGCCTAGTGTGATGATGAATGCCTGTAACCCCAGCACTTGAGACGCTGAGGCAGATGGATCACTGCAAATTCAAGGCAAGTTTAGACTGCATAGTCAGACTTGCCTTGGAAAACAAACAAACAAACAAATAAAAAATAAGCCAGCTATAGAAAGACATTAGAAGAAAGTAGTTCGAGATAACCAAGCTACTCATAAGGGAGCAAAACTGCTAAGACTACAAGATTTCAGTGGTTGCAACCACTGCAGAAGTGGCAGAATCTCAGACTCTTCATTTGTACTGGCAATACTGGGTTGTTGAGAGGGTATACAATGAAGTCTAAAGCACTGTAAAAATATTAGTTACTTCTCTTATTATAAAATGTAAAGCTAAAATACTCTTAATCATTTACCCCAATTTTTTAGTCTACTGATGAAGAAACTAAGCTCAAATGTAAAATGAACTACTGGTGGCAGAGTAGCCACAAGGATACTAAAGTGGTCTCAGAAAAAAAGCTCAGTTTTGAAGGTAGTTCAGTTCTATGGGTAATGGACTAATTATAGGAGAGTAAGGGGTACCAGTGACTGTTGATATGTAGAGAAATGGGAGGAAAGCTCTCCATTGCTTTCTGGTAGAGAATGAAAAAAGGGAAAGGATTGGGAAAGAAAAAACAAAACCAAAAAAACCAGCACACTTGAGCCTGCAAAAGCAAGTGGAAGTAGATACTTTCTGGAAGCATTAACTATATGAAATTACAGAGAGCTAGCACTGTTTATCAGATTGAGGGGCTAGAGATGTAGCTCAGTGGTAGAGTGCTTGCCTAGCGTACTCCATCTCTGGATTCAATCCCCAGTATCTTCCCCAAAAAAGTTTTTGTTATCTATCAGATTAGCAAAAATCCAATTGTTCGATAAATATATTATCTTGATAATGCTAAAAGGAAACAGGTTCTACCAAACACTGATGATGAGGGTGTAAATTGATATAATTCCCAGGATAATCTGGCATTACGTATCAAAATTATAATTATATATTCTTTCTGACTAAAAAATTCTGCTTCCAGAAATGTAACCTATGAATATATATGCACATATAAAAAATGATATACATACATGATTATTATATTATTAACAAAAAAAGTTTGTAAAGAAACAATGTCCACCAATAAGGGATCAGTTAAATTAACTACAGACAATAAAATGTTATAGAAGTATTTTTAAATGTGGAAATTCTTTATATCAATGTGGAAAAATTTGCAAAACACATTGAGTAAAAAAACATGGTGCAGAATAATATGAATGATACACTAAATGTGAAAAAAAATATTTGTATTGGATTGCAAAAGAAAGATTTCCGGAAGGATAACTAACAGCTAATACTAAAAACAGAAACTGATAAAGCTAATTTAGGGGTGGGGTAGGAACTGGAAGGAAGAAGAGGGTGGGAAGACTTTTCACTGAATACTTTTATATTATGATACTAATTTTTTAATCAAAGAAGTCTTTAAAATAAAAAATAACAATATAGATAATTAGGTTCCATTCCCAAGGAAACTGATTTTATAGGTCTGGGCAAGCCCAGGACTAAATACTGTTTTTAAGAACAAAGCCACTCCTATAGAATTTCCTAAGCCAATCAAAATAGCTTCATGTCCCTTTTCAGGCCCTGACGAAAATTATTTTGGCCTCTGTTTTATGATTTGTTTTTAATGAACAGGGTTTTGGTAGAGAATACACGAATAATCTTAAGGGAATCTAGAGGCTAAAAGAGTGAACACACTGAGAAAACACTGCAAGAGAGGTGACTGCACATTTCCCAGACAGATCTACCTCATCTATCACCTCCACAAACAAGCTGCACTCCACTCAGAAAGAACGCCTTCAGTATAAACACATTTCATCCAAAGCAAACAGCTTCCTGGTTATTCATTTAAGTCATCATTTTGACTTGCCCACAGGGCTAGGCAAATCACAGGTACTAATTTGTGGCTTCATATGAAGCTAGACTCTTCATTACCAAAGAGTCAGGTTCAATAAAGAGGAGTCATTTTAGGGATTGTAAAAATTTAAAAACCTACCACACAGAATTCCACAGAGAACAGTTTAGGTAAAACAATTAAATTAAATAAACAATCCTATGAAGCATCCACATTCAAGCTGGTGGCAGTGGTATATGCTTGTAATCCCTGAATTGAGGGAGGCTAAGGCAGAAGGATCTCAAATTTGAGCCCCACCATGGCAACTTAGTGAGGTTCTATCTCAAAATAAAAAACAAAAAGGGCTAAGGATGTAGCTTAGTACCAAGGCCCTGAGTTCAATCTCCAGAACTGGTGGGGGTGGGGAATATGTCCATATTCAGAATCTGGTATGGTGTCTTATTATTTCTTCAAGGTAGAGGTTACGAGAGAAAATAAAAAAAAAAAAACCATGCAAAATATATCTGCCCTAATTCTTAGCAACAACGCAGCATCCTCTGCTAATCCTATGGTTAGGACATGGATCTTACACCATTAATCCAAAGATCATTAAAGCAAATACTATAGGTCAAGAGTATGATTATACTCTGTATTATCTGGGATCGTTTCTACAACTTCCAGAACCTTTATCCCTGCTATACTCCAACAACTTAATCTAATCATAAATGAAGGCAAATTTGGCCTCTGCAAGAGATACTCTTTGAAGCAGAAGAGAACTGAAATCTACTGGACTTCTGCTATGTGCCAGGTTCTATGTTGTGCATTCTTACATTTAATCCTTTATATAACCACAAAAATCCAAGGAAGAAGTTTTTAAATCTTTTAAGTCAGGTTAAGTGAGCAACCCAAGACCATAAGCCATTAAGTAATAGAGTCAGAATTTAAATCCATGTTGCCTAACTCCGAAACCTGTTTTTTCCTACTATCACAAGACATCTCTCTTCAATAGGAACACTTAACTACGAAGTAAAGAAAGGTAAATACGAGATCATTCAGATGCATTTGGCAAATGAAACCTCTGTATTCACCCACTCAACAAATACTTAAGAAGCAGCTACTGTGTCAAGCACTGGGCTAACCATGTTACTCATAACAAACTGAGATTTGAGAGCTTAAGGAACTTGTCTAAGGACACATGACTGTTAAGAGAAGACTAGCATTTACTCTGACTCCAAAGATCACTCCCAATTATTCCTCTATAGTGCCTCTCTAAAATGTAAATGACTCTCAGCACGTAGGATAGTCCTGGCATACAGAACACAGTCAATAAATATTTATTGAATTAAAAAAATGAAATTTAAAGGAAAGCAGTGCATGAATGAAGCATGAGTGTTTTCTATTACAGTGAAAAAATTAAGCCACTGTAACTTCACAGTCATGAAAGGAAGCCTACCAATGAGTCCACTGGCTGAAAAGGGGAATATTTTTCCCCAAAGCAATTTCAAGTTTTATCTATTGTCATTCTGGTATGCGTAGCATTAAGTAACAAAGATTCTTAACTGCTTTGATAATAAATACTATTATATTGCATTAATACTAATAAATTCTATTATACTGCATTAATACTAATAAATACTATTATACTACATTATATTTGGTGCTTTTTAAATTTTCCAAAATGTTTTCGCATATTTTAACTGATATAATCATCAATAGCTCCTCATCTTCATTCCTATGGATAAAATCAAAAGTACACATTTCACATCACTGTGTACACAATTCCCTTTGCCTGGTATGATCTTCCCTGTTATCCACCTGGTAAATTCCTATTGCTCTGCTAACAGCTGGTTCAAATAGCTTCCCTGTGTAACCTTCAGCTCACCAAATCAGTTATTCTTTTATGACCAGCAAATACTTTTTTACTTATCTTGTGTAGGATTTGCTGTAATTATTCATGTGTTTTATGTTCTCTAAGAGTGAGCTCCTTGAGAGCAGACTGGCTTTCTTATCTTTGTTTCCTTAGTGCTAAACCTACAGAAGGTATTCAATATTTACACAATGTGCTGAAAAAAAAAAAAAAGACCTATACTAAAATGCAAAGCAAGTTTAAGCCTCAATTTTTTCAGCTGTGAAAAAGTAGTTTTATTCGATTAAATATTCCATTACAATGGCTACGCTTCCCAAATGGTTTCACAGGTAGGAATAGTCTGTGAGTTCTTCAGAAGAGTCATAAAAATCCAAATAATCGTTATTACCTCCTCCATCATGGCATCCTGTGTAGCAGAGATTTCTCCTTTGGTTGCTCCACTGTGTACCAGGTTCCGTAGTCGTATACAGAATTCTCTCATCTATGACAGAAACTTAATTTAGTACTCTAATAGGTACCCAAACTGTAAATAAGCCTAACAAATCAATGCTAGTTCTATTTTGAAGTATAACTCAGCCAAGACTTAAGACAAAGTTTATCTTAAAAAAAGTATGGTTCCCCCCAATTAGTTCACTTAAATATACAGCAAAAACACTTTGCATAAGGAGATAAGACATGGATTATTCCCAAAGAATACTATACAGAACTATTCCTGGCTCTGCTACTGACAGTACCCTTTGTGTGCATGTGGAAAAAATAATTCCACAAAGCCTATTACTTAGAAAAAGCAGGAGATAAGATGATTTTAGTACAGTCATTCTGATAGGTTTTTACCTACAATTTTATTAGTTGCCTACTTCACCTTTCTCTGTCAAATGACTAGGACCATGGCTGTGTCAATGTCCAATATAGTTTTAATTTTTGTTGCTTTCAATTTTGAGAGATGCCCAAAATAAAGGCAAGTGTGAAATATAACCACGGTGCTAAAGAGAATCTGGCTCCAAATCAAGCAAGAATCCGAAGTTGTACTATTAATAATCTTTTACCCTTTAGATAAGAATCCCCAGAGTTCCCTGGGTAAAAAATAACCTACTTCTAATATTCGGAAAACACATCTATATTTATTTTAATTTTTTTTAAATTTTATTTCCATATATTTATTTTAAAATGTAATCTTTCTCCCAGAGATGACAGGTCCAGTTTTAACCTCATAGATAAGGACATCAAACTTAGGCAAATCTCAGTTCTCACAAAAGATGTTTGGCTAGCAGAACAGCATCTTTATAGTCTTTACAACCCTGCTTGGGAAAATGGGTTATATGGAGAAAGAAAATGATTCATAAAGATAAGTGAAACAGTAAAAAACAGTTCAGTGACTATATCAGATCTTTAGTGGGCGGATAAACCTCATTGATGTGGTACAGGTAAGTCTAAGAACGCAGCACGATCTTAAGGACACCCTATAATTAGTTTTGGGTCTTTTGGTTGGTTTTTCTTTTTTTTTGGCTTATTGGTTCACTAGTACATAAGGTTGTTCCAGCACATCTCTACTACAAAGGCACAGTACCTAGTGTGTTATGGCCCATATTAATTGACTGTGGGACTTTTTTCCATGAATAAACAAAAAAGCATTAAAGTCAACAAACAGAAAATGGAAAATTAAAAAAATCTCAACCCTAAACTCAACTATTTATAAAGTTAATATGTAGCTACATTGCTTTTGATAGACAGCAACATCAGCAGCTTCTTGAACACAAACTATACACCCTGAAATACCCAAGAACCCATTAAGGTATCTACACCAAACTCAATCCCATCCTGTTCCATATGTTGTACCTTGTGATTCAGAATATCATTCATCCTTCTGCTTGCCTCTGTTGTATGAGATTCAGGGAAGCATTTCTTAGGGACAACACCATACTTTTCTAAAAGAAAACAAATTTTAGTGTTCACTAAGGTAAAAGTGCATTCTAGTACTAGAAACTGTGGCAAAAATACCTGTTGCTGGGGTTGGGGATTTAGCTCAAGTGGTAGAGTGCTTGCCTAGCAAGCGCAAGGCCTTGAGTTCAATCCCCAGCACCACCCTCCAAAAAAAGCATTTTGTGAGAATGTGAAATAAGGGCTCAAAGACTGCCTTCTTTGGAGAACAATTCTACCTTACAGCTAATGGCCAAAAAAAAGGGTCTATTCCTAACTACACAGCCTTTGCCAATTATGCTGAGTTTTCGTTCCATTAGAAAAAGGTTCTTACCAACAATATTGACAAGCATATCCCACTGCCCACCATCATTTGTAGGGTTCATAAGCAAATACTGCACCAGCCTCCCATCCTCGGGCTCCTTTTTCTGGGCTGTGTCCACAAAAGCATTCAAGAAGAAATAACAGCGTTCAACCTAGAGTAAGGAAGTTAAATAAAAAGGACAGCCAGTAACTTTATTAGCCTTAACAACAGAATAGGAGCTTTGGAACTATATGGTCCCAACATAATAGGTGTTTTTATAATAAAGTTGGTAATTAACTATCAGTGTCTGGCTTCATAAGAATAGGTGAAATTTTGGCTGGGAGTGTAGCTCAGTGGTAGTTTGTGCCTAGCATCCTTGAGGCCCTGTGTTCAATCCCTAGCACCACAAAAACAAACATTTTAATATTGAAAATGAGTCTTTAGTCAACAAACATCTAATAGACACATGCAATATGCATTTTAAAGATTTTAAAACCAAATAAACTTATTTACTGCTTTTCAGATAAGTACAAACCAGAGAAAGGAAATTAGGTCCTGGACAGATCAAATAATCTAAGTCAAGATGATAAAAAGGGAAATTATTGAGAAAAAAATTAAGAATTTAAAATGAAAGTAGTAACCAGCAAGGTGAATCAATAGCGGACTCATTATTTTACTGTAAAAAGCAGCCACTTGCCAACCAAAGCAATTCTGCCTTTCAAAAGAGTTGGCTTTTGACACTTTGGAAATTAGAATAAGTAGTGTCTCACCTATAATGAAAAGATAACTATAACTAGAAAAACAAGAAAGGAAGATGCAATTCCTGCCAAGGTTGATACCAAAACAAGAAGATTGTACAAGGTCAGTTCCATACCTTGTCCCAGAAAAAGAGGTAAGATTGACTAAACTCAAATTCTTCAATATTTATTTTTTTCATGAATGGAAGTCTCATAACATTCAGACAAGAAAAGATCCAGCATCGTCCTGAAACAAGAGAGCAAAACAGGAAATTATGATGAGTGTCCACACAGATGCCATTGCTTCAAACGAATTTCCCAATGCTCACTTAACCTATGAGAAGATTTGGAAAATTTAAACTAAGTCAGGAAGATTGGAAATACTAAAATAAAATATAAGATAGGCAGTAATTACTATTTGCAACAGATGTGCAAGGGTTTAATATCTTTAATATAGATTTAACATCTTTTTTTGTTTGTTTGTTTTTGTTTTTTTGGGGGTTTTTTTGGGTTTTTTTTTTTTTTTTTGGTGCTGGGGATTGAACTCAGGCCCTTGTGCTTGCAAGTGACCACTGAGCTAAATCCCCAGCCTAACATCTTTAATATTTAAAAAAACTTTTTTTTTTTGAGATTGGGGTCTCACTTTGCTGCTTAGGCTAGTCTTGAACTACTGGGCTCAAGTGATCCTCCTGTCTCAGCCCTGTCTAGGAGCTGGGACTATAGGTGCACATGCTACCTGGCTAAAAAAAGTGTTACACATCACATGAAGAATCCATTACAAATTACCTAAGTAAGCCACATTATATACCACTAGAAACACAGGAACAGAGGTCATAAATAGATCATTCAGAGGCCAGAAAAGATTTAAATGGCAAAGAGACATTCTTTTAAAGTTCACCATAAAACACATGTTAAATGGGAAAACATCTTTTTTAAAAAAATTGGTACTATCCAACATTAGTAAAGACTTGAGGAAAAAAGCATTGTTCTCATTCTGGATGGGGAATTAAGTTGGTACTAAATGCTTGAGGGTAATTTGGCAATATCTAGTAAAAACTTTAAAAAAAAAAAACCCTACCCTTTAATATGGAATATACAATATATGCAATAAAAAGTGAACCTAATAGAAGTCAATCTCCTATCCCCCTATCCTCCCAATAATGAGTGAAAAAAAAATTATTTGGCTAACTGGATGACATAAGCATTTAAAGATACAGATGATATTTGGCAGGCTGAGACAGGAGGATCACTTGCATTCAGGAGATGGAGGCCAGCCTAGGCAACACAGAGAGATCCTACCCTACCCCCTAAAATATATATATATATTTTTAACACTTTGGAAATTAGAATAAGTAGTGTCTCATATATATATATATATATACAGTGTTTTTTAAAAAATATGGATGAACAATAAATTGTCTACCTATTAAAATCATGTTAATAAATTTATTTAGAAGCTGTTTTCCCCACTTTATTTTCAGACTGATTCATGCTCTTTGTAAGCACCTTGCCATCAGTCCCTTTGCCATCATTAGATCCACTCTTTCACTCAGAACACATCATCTTTCTTCTACTAAATGGAACAAAATAATTAAGTTTCAGTTAGAGTTATGTTTGAATCCATGCATGATGTTGTCCCTGAAAATTTTATTCCAAGTATCAACTGTACAACCGTATTCCTCATTCATCCTGTAAAAGTATAATCAGAAACTCTACAATGTCATCACTCCTTATACTGATGTACGTTACCTTTTAAAGCCTTACAGTGATATCTAATATTTCCATGTGAGGTCATGTGCTAGGAATATACTGTGTTCAAATTTCTTTACCTCTTCAAAAAACTGATTCAATCAAATGTTCTCTGTAAGCACTCAAAACTAGCATGGATTGATGTTACTTTAATATCTTCCAAAATGTACTCTAAGATAAATTAACATAGTTATGCCCATTCTAAAAGTCTTTGTAAGGCCTTGAAGATAGGGTGACTCTTTTCTGAAGGAAAATTCAGAGAGAAAATTTTGGACTTATATTTGGGTACATTTTTTTTACTCATATGAAACTGTTTTCGCAATATATAGGTAAGTTAATAAGGTAGATAGGTTATCTAAAAATGCATAAGGTATCAACTTATCCTAAATACACGGGGGTGCATACACACACACACACACACACAGAGCTGACAGACCTACAGAAAAAAATAATCTCCTGTGGATATTTTACAAATTTTCTCTGTTGAACAAAAATAATTTTCTAACAGGGGAAAAAACTTAAGTAGTGTTTCTCAAAGTCACTGATGCCTCACCATAGCTCATCTTGACCTTAGGTTTATCCATATGTCACCTCTTTCCTAAACACTATATAGTTTTAGTAGAAGGAATCCAGATGACCTGTGAATGTGAAAACTACATTAAAAAAAACTACATAGCTCATGTGCTATTTGTAGTTTTTAGTAAATAAAAGTGATACAATGTTGTAATACCTGATTTGTTCCAGATTAACATTTCCAAGCTTTTCCTGGGAGGTTACCATATAACCTAAACTATGTAAGAGTACTGTGACACTATGAAGGTAACTCGATCATTTGTAGCCTGATGGCCCATACTACCCTAAGCACTTTCTATATCCCAAAACATTAATAATTGCAAAGTCATAATTTTTTTGCTTAAAATTTAAAAATAAGTTGTACTGAGGTGTAATTTACATATATGTTAAATGTACACTTCATGAGTTTGGCTCCAATTGAGCAGTTATGTGCTTTCTGTCAACAAAGATATAATAGAGGAGTTTCTAACTGGAAAAAAACTTTTTTTTGAAACAATTCTCCCTATGTAATCTAGGCTGGCCTTGAACTCCCTATGTAGTCCAGGTCAGCCTCAAACTTTTGAGCCTCCTACCTCAGCATCCTGAAGGCTGAGATTACAGGTGTGAGCCACCAGATCCAATGAGAAAGACTTTTTTAAAAAAATGCTTCCAGTAAAATTTTGTTGTTAGAATGTTCTCCTTAGATTCTCAGATAATCAATCTTTCAATGTAGATGTTTTTATGATAGGGTGTTAAGACAGTAAACAGCAAAACAAAAACTCCCAATCAGCAAAGCAACAGGCTTAATTTTAGTATTACAAACTGGTTTATTGGTGGTAACTGAGCACATGAACTCTAGCCAAGAAGTATATTTAAAAATAACATTTGATGACATTCTGATGTAATTATATTCTGTCTTTTCTATTTCATACATTTGTGTATGCCTTTAGAGCAATATTGAGGAATCCTCTACAGAATAAACATTTTTGCACGCTCTATTTTGTGACCAAGAGCACGGATAAGTATGTTAAGACATGGGGCTGCAGTCATGTAACATCAAGGCAGAACAGAATGAACTACACTTAAACAGATGGTGATGAACTTGACAATTTTGTGCTCAACTAAATGCACCAACAAGCTACAGAGCACCAAAACAAGCCACAAAGGTAACGTTCTTAGGTCTGCTTTTACCTGTACCTAACTTTATGGATTTACTACAAGCTCCTTCACTACAAATCTCTGTTCCCCTAAGGCCATTCTTAAATAAGACACCGAAGCAAAACGCCGTCAGAAAAGTCAAGTAAAGTATATAAGAAGTTTCAGGTCTCACCAGAGCTCTTCTGGTTGGTGACTGGCTTGCCTTCCTGAGGCACAGCATGCTGGAACACATGCTGGGTACCCTGTACCGTAGCCCTCTTCAGACATATGTCCAGCAGGTCGTGGGTGGTCCCGACATTCTGGGCAAGTACAAACTGAGGATCGGAATTCAGTTTCTGGATCAGAGCAGCTACCTTCTCCGAATTCAGTCCTGTTGGGAGATCAAACGGAATTGTAACACCAAAAAAGAGGGTGGAGGGGCCGTTCCGGAGCTCCCGCATCCTGGGTCTAACTTCGTAGGCGCATCTTGAAGTGACCACTGAAGCGGGGAAGCCTTTTACCGGCGTCTTCCTCCAAGATGCTGCTGCCTCCCTCCAGGCCGCTCCATCCCCGCCATCGCCCCGGTCCCAGCCCCCGGCCTTCTGCCGCCGGGCCTCACGGGTCCCGCGGACCCCCCAGAGAGGACCCCTGCAGGCACTCGGCGAGTAAGAGCCAAGCCTCACCCGCGTTGCTCATGGCGCCCACACTGCCCAGCGCGTTCTAACGTTGGTTTTGAGGGTCTTCAGGTGAGCGCCGCGGCCCGTTGCCTAGGTGGCCCGAACCGGCTCTCGCACCCGGAGCGCCGGAAAAAGGAAACCAGCTCGCTGGCTGCGAGGAGGTTAAGGCCTAGAGAAACGGGGTCCGCGGAGGGACAAAACTCCCCCCCTCGCGTTGCTGACTCAGCGCCGTCGGGGCTGGCCCCGCCCGGGGGAGGGCCAACGGGGGCGTCCTCGCTGACGCGCGCGGTGCGGCCTGTACCCCAGCACGGGCGGGCCTCGAGCTTGCTACCGCCCGGGTTCGCCTTTGTGCTTGGTCGCTTGCGTCTTGGAGGCACCGGCGCTTTCAGCAATCTGCGATCCTGCGTCCTGGTCACAGGGCCGTCCCCTTGGATCAGTCCCGCTTCAAGGAGGAAGGCTGTTGACTTCCATACCTTGTCCAGACCCTGAATATTTTAGGATCAGTAATTGACTTCACTGAGTCTTTCAAGAAGCCCAAAAGGTTCCAAGGCAGTGAGGAGGACACAAAGGACTCAACGTGAAGCCCAGGGTTTGGGATGGGTTGACACATCCCAAGAATTCCACCCAGTGGCTCTTCCTGTAGGCATCCTTTGCTGGCCAATCACTGCATTTTCAATGGCAACTTGTTGCTTGGATTCTAGTAGAACCAGGTTGTCGTATGTGAGGGGAAATTGGAACCAGTCTCTTTCCTGCCCACTCAGAAGCTGCTACCACGATTCTACAAATATACATCTGCTTATTTCAAGAAAACTACACATTCTGGGCTTCATGGAGTCTGTGAGTTCCTCTTAACCCAGCATGTACTAAAGAGAATGACCCAGCTCAGGCTTCTGCATCAGTACTGTTTTGCCAGGCTGTCTAGAAAACCAGTCAATAGTGGCCTCCCCAGACTTTCAAGATTGCAGTAGTATTCCAAGGTTTTGGGGACTCACGGGAGAACAAGTAAGTACATATATAACTGCCTTAACCCTAAAATCCTGCTATTCGAAATGAGGAATTTTCTGTGGAAGCTAGAATCTAGGTCCTAGACTGACAATCATCGCTGGTACTAAGGAATATGTGAAAAAAATCCATACATGGACACCGGTCAGTCGTTTGAGAAATCAGTTTCCATGTCCCTAGAGAGACTTTGCTAAAGATTGGCGATATGACATAACAACTGTCTCTAAGGGAGCCCAGCAACCAACCTATTTGGAGATTCTTCAAGTATCTGAAAAAAGGAACAGGCTAAACAATTGCGCTAAAAGAAACCATCAGTTCTTTCACAAAACAATGTTTAAGCTTCCTGCCCAATTAAAATCATGATTTTATTCAGTGTCTAACGTACTAGGCTGTTGTAATCTGAAGACTAAAAAACTTAAACTTGCTCTTAAGAAACTCATAATGAAATGGGAAAGAGATACCAAACAACTTTCAGGCAACGTAAACTAACATACCAGTAGTGCTGTGGAAGCAATGTGTAACTGTTAATTAGGGCTGAGGATACCTAAAAAAAAAAAAAAAGTGTTCAGACTGAGGGGAGTTTGCTGCTGCGTTTACTAAATTTACTTATCATGCATGAGGTCCTGGGTTCAACCCCCAGTGTCACAAGGGGAAAAAAAAAGTGATAGTGTAAAAGAGTGGATGAGATTTTACAAGGCAAAAAACAGAAGGGCATTGGAGGCACCAACATAAAGCACAGAGACATGAAAGCACATGGCAGAATCATGTTCAAGCCATTGTGCATCATAATCTGATGTGGTTAAGAGCAAGGAATGTGTTGAGACCAGAGGCAGGGTGTATGACAGGAAAAGTAGGTTTGATCCAGGATATAAAGGGTTTTATATGCCACGCCTAGTATCTGGAGTTTTATGCTTAATTAGAAGCCCAAATAGGGTTTTAAACACAGGAGCAATATGCACAGATCTGTGTAAAGAAAATCTGATGATGGTGGAGGAAGACAAGGGGATGACTGAGAAGGAAGAGATTCTGGAGATAAGGAAACCAGTTAGGTTATTTTAGTAGTGTCTTTGAGAAATAACATAAGTTTTAGACTGTGTTAGGTTAGGTCATTTTGTTGTTGCTGCTGCTTTGCTATTCCTTCTCAGTACTGAGGAATCAAACCCATCCCCAATCCAAAAGACTATAGAAAAGAAAGAGGCATAGATAACTTTGAAGTTTTCAGTTGAACAAGAAAATGGTAGGGAAAATGCAGAAAAATAGTCATATTTGGGAGTACGTGAGTTGCAGATATGAATTCAGTTTGAGCTGTGGCAAGTTTAGGATACCAACAGGAATCCAAGGTAGAGAAGTCCAAGAGGCACATGAGAAGATTCCTAGAGATTAGATAAAACATGTAGGTTAGAGTTGGAACCATGAAAGTAAACAAAGTTGCAGAGGAGAAAAGGATAGAGCAAGAAAAAGATGGGCACCAAGGATAGTACTCTGGGCTTTGCTATTCCTGGGCTGCAGCATATAGGTAATTGCACGGGGTGTTCGGGGGACAAGAGTATCAGGCTGAGCATCCCTCTTTGAGTTGGAAGAATATGGGGCCTAAGAATTCTATCCTTGGGGGACTGTCTTCCTGGGTAGACCATGTGGAGTGATCCCACTGGGAAACCAGTTTTCTTCTGTACCTCCATTCTGTATCTTTCAGGAGAGGCTGCCAAGCTACATGCTGCCATGCTGTGTACCCTGGCCCAGGGTGTGCCCAACCAGAGTGTGATGTGCTATTGAGGGGAAGCGTTAGCTTCAGAACAGAGGAGCCAGCAGAAACAAACAAACAAATAAAAACCAGAAAGAACAGTCAGTGAAGTTGAAGAAGTCCTGAGGATTTGTGTCCCGGAGTCCCAGAAAGGCAAGAATATGATGAATGAGGCTGCGAGCTGCAGACAAATCAAGTAAGATTGAATTTGGCAACTGAGTCAGAGGCTGCCTTGAAAGGGCAGTTGCAGTGGAAGGGTGGGGTAGGAAGAAGCTACCTTGTAGCAAGTGGGGAGGGAAGAAAATATTAGAGAAGGCCTTTAGAGGAAAAGTAAAACTTATTTCTACTGGAGGATACAAGGGAGGAGTCAATATAGATGAGAGATAAGTTTACGTCAGAGACAGTACAATTGCTAATATTAAGAGTTTGGTAAAATAGGAGGCGATGGAATCAGTGGGCCAGGTGAAGGGGACCAGTTTTACAGCTATTGCCACCGTTTTCATGTCAGCGATTATATTGCTCCACCTCATGCTCAGAGATTCCTATCATCATCTCTTTGCCAGATTGCCTGCTCTGCCCTCATTGTCAGGGTGGCAACCTTTGTAGCAGCTTTCCACCCAGCAATTCACACCCATACACTCAGCTCCCGTGTGGGCATGGGAAGGATGGGGAGAAGATACAGAATAAAATTGGTTTCCCAGTGGGTTTGCCCCAAAATGACCCACCCAGGAAGACATTTCCCCAAGAATAGAATTCTTAGGGCCTATATCCCTCCAAATCAAGGCAGAAGAGAGATTGTGGGGCCCAGAGGCACCTTATAGAACAAAACAAGTAGGAACAGAATTCTAGTATGAAATCCACAATATTAGAAAAGAAAAACTTTATAAATTCTATGAAGCAGCGCCACCTGCCACTGCATACAAGCCATCTACCTATTGCTTCTATGGGGCTCCACTCAATTAAAGCAAACAGAGCCAGTCTCAAGGCAAATTTTCCATCCTGTGCTTTTCCTGTCTACTAATCTTGACATGTGTTGGTCAGCTGCTTCTGTTTTGATGGAAAAGTTCAGATTTTTATGTTGGATAGAAGTCCAGCAGAGGAAACAGCATATACAAAGTCAAAGACACTAGAGTCTAACACATCATTTTGCAATTCTCTGAAACTCATTCACATCCGAACATTGTCCCAACTAACTCTGAAATTTGCTTTGGTCAGAAACCCTCCTGATATTTTACCAGACCTTACGGTAAACTTTAGAGTGCACATGTTGGTAGCCAGCTGGGCCAGATTCAGCTCCTAGATCTTTTGTTCGACATGCATGTGATTTAAATTTTTTGAGCCAATATTTAGAAGTTATAAGTTTTACAAGTCTGCATAGCTGGTGTCTCTTAAAAATATTGTCGTTTTCCTATAATACTAAGTTATCCATCAAAAGCGAAAAAACAAAAACAAGGGGGTGGTCCTATATCAAGGGGTCCACGTGATTTTCTTCATACCTTGCTTCATTCATTTACATTCATTGCCAGTGGACATTTCAGTTTTAAATTCCGGATGTAAAGTGACCTATGTGGAGTTCAGGAAGATTAAATCTCCCACCCTTACCTTCTCCCTTAACCTCATCCCTAGAATAAGTAAAACCAGCCAGAACTGATCTGCTAAGACTTTGATATTGGATTCTGGGACTTCCTGGGCCCAAAGGAGCGTATATCCCTTCACTAGAATGAGGGATATATCTGAGTACGGGAATGCTGGCAATTTAGGATTTCTGCTTTCCCTGCCACTCCTAAACCCCACCCTCGAACCAACCCTCGTCTCTTCCTTTCTTGGTCTAAAAAGCTTCCGAATCAGATTTTAAGTATTTCAGTATATTCAGCATTAGTCGTAAGTTATATCTGAGATTTTTGGTTTTGGTTCATTTTGGAACATTTTCCAATGTAGAATCTTTGGATTTGGAACTCATGGAGACAGAGGTCCAACTGTATTTGAATTATGCACATTTGAAATATTCATTATAAATAATTAATAGCACCTCTCTATATACATTAAATCACAAGCAATGTGAAGCCCTCACAATTGTCAGGAATTGCATACTTTCAAAACTGGTGAAGGGAGTCAGGTGTGATGGCACACATCTGTAATCCCAGCACTTGGGAGGCAGAGGCAGGAGGATTGCTGTGAGTTCTAAGACAGCCTGGGCTCCATAGTGAGTTCAAGGCCAGCCTGAACTACACAGGAGACCCTGTCTCAAAAAAAAAAAAAAAAATTGACAGTGGTGAACTAGAAACTATATTTTTGCCACATGGCGGAGCCATTTTAGCTGCAAAAAATAGTATCTTTCCTTCAATAAATTTATGGTTATTGTTATGACAAAAAGTAATCTTGAAATGTGGAAGTTTTAAATGTATTTGAAGGTTTTAGGACTATCTTTTTCGGGAGGTGCTACAGATCAAACTCAGGGCCTTGCACCTGCTGGTTAAGTGCTCTACCACTTGAGCTAAATCCCAAACCCCTATCCTTTCCACAAAAGCCAGTTGCTCTAGAATTTGATGTGACTGGAGTATAGAGTAAATGATGAGAGAAGGGAAGAAGGTGGGGGTGAGAAATAAGACTGAAAAGATGTTAAAGTTAGATCGTAAAGCACTTTGCAGGACATGAATCCTTCATTCATGGGACTATCACATATGTGCAAAATCTCCCAGTGAGAAAAATGGAAGAGAATCATCTTCAAATGACATTGTTACTGAACCAGGCCTGTTCCACGTGCTGTGCAGTATGCTATTACAGAAACAAAATTTGTGAAATTTATTCATTAGTTGGCCATATGTGGAGACAGAGAAGCAAATCTCAAATTCACCTCCCTGAAGATAGAGTTTGGAGCTGCTTACGTGCCGAGGAGTGAGAAAGCACAAATTGAGTCATATACATAGTCAAACTTCAGCTTGTTGTCATGACTTACATGTCAGAGATGTTTTCCATACTTCTAAAATAATGTTTTTAAAAGACAACTAAATTCAGTAGTGTAGCAGGATACGAAGTCAACACTCAAAAATCAGTAGCATTCCTGTATACCAGTAATAAACTCACTGAGAGAGAAATTAGAGAAATAATACCTTTCAAAATACCAGCAAGAAAAATAAAATACTTAGGAATTAACTAAGGAAGTGAAATATTTCTGCAGTGAAAACTACAGTACTCTGAAAAAGGAAGTCCAAGAGGAAATCAGAAAATGGAAAGATATTCCCTGTTCCTGGATAGGCAGAACCAATATGGTCAATATGGCCATACTTCCAAAACTGTTATGTAGATTTAATGCAGTCCCAATCAAAATAATGACAGCATTCCTCACAGAACTGGAGAAAACAATCCTAAAATTCATAAGGAACCAGAAGAGACCTAGAATAGCAAGAGCAATTCTGGGCAACAAGGGCAAGGCAGAGGGCATCACAATCCCAGATTCCAAGTTATATGACAAAGCCACAGTGATTAAAAATGTTATGGTATTGCCCAAAAAACCAGGCTCCTGGATCACTGGAACAGAACAAAGGATGAGAAACAATTCCAGGCACACTCAGCTACCTTATCTTTGACAAGGGGGCTAAATACTTTCGCTGAAGGAAAGATAACAAACGATGCTGGGAAAACTGGCAATCCACATGTGGAACATTGAACCTAGAACCATATCTCTCACTATACACTAAGCTAAAATCAAAATGGATCAATGATCTAAATTTTAAAATAGAAATAATACTGGAAGACAAAATAGGTAAAACTCTTGAAGACAGATATAGGCAAGGACTTTTTGAACAGAACACCAGTTGCATAAGAAATAATACCAGAAATAAACAAATGGAATCATATCAAATGAAAAAGCTTCTGCACAGCAAATGAAACAACCAATGGAGTGAAGAGACCACCTACAGAGTGGGAAAAATTTTGCCAACTACTCTTCAAAGGACTACTAGCTAGAATATATAAAGACCTCAAAAAAATTAGACCCCCAAATTTAAAGACCCAGTCAAAAGATGGACATCTGGAATGAATAGACACTTCTCAGATGAAGAAGTAAAAATGACTAGTAAATACATGAAAAATGTTCAATATCTCTGGCCATTCAAGAAATGCAAATTAAAACAACACTAACATTCCATCTCACGTCAGAAAAAATGGCTATTTTCAAGAAACCAAATAATAACAAATGCTGGAGAGGCTGCAGGGAAGAAGGAACCCTTCTTCATTGTTCGTATGAGTGTAAACTGGTACAACCACTGTGGAAATAAGTATGGAGATTCGTCAAAAAACTTAAAAATACAAATTCCATTCAACCCAGCTATTCCCCTTCCGGGCATCTTCCTAAAAGAGTTAAAGACATCATATCACAGTGACGTAAGCATACACATGTTTATAGCAGCATAATTTATAATAGCTAATTCTTGGAAGCAGCCTGTATGTCCATCACCAGATGAATGAATAAAGAAAATGTAGGCTGGGGATTTAGCCCAGTGGTTAGAGTGCTTGCCTTGCAAGCGCAAGGCCCTGAGTTCGATCCCCAGCACAATTAAAAAAAAAAAAAAGAAAGAAAATGTGGTATTTACACACCACAAAGTACTGTTCTGCCATAAAGAGGGATAAACTTGAGGGATTTGTAGGAAAATGGGTGTACCTTGAGACCATGTTAAGTGAAATAAATCAGACATAGCAACTTAAATATCACAGGATTTCTCTTATATGAGAAACCTAAAATACAAATAAAGTGCAAAATAAAAAATAGATGATAGAAAAAAACGAAGTGTTATGCAATATTCATTGAACAACAACTTGAAAGAGTAATTCAGATACAACTAGACATTTTAGAGAATACGTACTCCTCATGTAATTCCTCTTAGTTTTGCCCAAAGAGGTGATATACAAAGATATTCATTGTGCCAATTTGCTTAAGAGAAAGTAAATGGAATGATCTAACTCTTTTTTGGTAGAAGAATGAATAAATGCAGTGGGTTAGTGAGAGAGGGCTTCATCTATGCAAAATTAATCAAAAAATATTTAGTGTATTTAAAGGTAAAAAAAGTCAACTAAAAGCAGGAGAAATAGGTTAAGTCTAGGAAACAAATAACTAAGAGCAGGTGAGGTGGGGTAAGTCTCAAGGGTTTATTCAAGTTGGTATTACATTTCTCCAGAATCACCCCCACCAATCCATTCATTCAACTGCCTATTGGATACCTCCTGTTTGGAAGCAACTGTACTAGGCTAGGCATTTGAAATACAAAAATGATTAAGACTTTAGTCCCTGACTTCACAAGGCTTCGATTTAGTTGGGGTGAGGGAAAGGATCAAAAAAGTAATAATTATTTTTTGGATTAATACTAAAAACTTTCATTGAACATTTCTTTGTGTCAATATGATATTAGACAGAAAAACAAGAAAATCAGACAAAGTCCCCCTACTCCTGGTGCTTGTATTCAAGTGGGAGGAGCCAGACAATAAACAAACAAATGCAGATGACTGCAAATAGTGGTATAAAGAAAATGAAACAGGATAATGTGATAGTGACTGGCCAAGGGCAATGGTGACATGAAAGCCTCTCCAAGGAGATAACTTTTTGGGCTAATACTGAATAGCAATAAGGATCTAGCCTTGTGAGAATCTGTAGAAGAAAGATGCAAGAAAAGACAAAGAAAGTGCAAAGCCCTTAGCATAGACACAAGCAGTGCTCAACAAAGTCATAAGGGACCCAAGCTGAGCATGGTGAAGCACACCTGTAATCCGAGGTGCTCGGGGTGGGGGGTGGGGGGGCTGATGCAGCTGGATTTCAAATTCAAGGCTAGCCTGGGCCGCTTAGTGAGATCCTGCCTCAAAGTAAAACGAAAACAAAGAGGGGAGGCTGGAAATGCAGCATAGTAGTGGAGCACTTGCATAGCATGTGTGAGGCCCTAGATTCAATCCCCAGTACCCAAAACAAAGCATGAAACCAGAATAAACAACCCACAAAAACAAAAAACAACCCAGCTTCTTTCCAGCATTATGATCTGCCACCCACAGAGTTAACGTTAACTTGAGCTCTTTCTCCTCTGCTTCCTCTTTCAAGTCCAGTGGGAAAAGTCCTGTTTTTTTTTTCTCATTTCCTCCTAAGAATAAAGACTTTCCTAGAATCTCTCTCTCTCTCTCTCTCTCTCTCTCTCTCTCTCTCTCTGCATTTTATTGTCCAAATAGAAGGCACATCCCTTTTCCTGCCACAGTCATTGGCAAGGAGGATGAGATTACCCTTACATTGGTCAGGCCTGTCCCAAGTGCAGTGTGGCCACTTCTCCCACCCACATTGTCTCTGCTCGGTGCTGCAGGGTGGGATGAATACTGAGAGTCAATCATAACATTCACTACATTGTAGAACTATGTTTAGATTTTATTCTAAGTGCAATGGGAAGTCATTGTAGAGTTTTAAGGACTGAAGGACATTTATGTTTTTAGGCTACATTTGAAGATATTTCCAGTACCTTTATTTACAAAATATATTACAAATATATAAAGGACTTCTAAATATCAATAGGAAAAAAGAGAAGCCAGTAGAAAAAGGGCCAGACATTTCACAAAAAGGAAACATAAATGGCAAAAATACCCCAGTAATGATGGAAATGCAAATTAAAACCAAAATAAGATGCCACTTAATACCTGCATAAGCAAAAATTTTAAAGACAGGCATTTAAAAATATTGTTCGTAATCTTATATACTCTTGGCAGGAATATAAATTATTATTACCACTTTAGAAAGCATTTATTGGTGGATTGCGTGGGACTTAACAATAGGAACACATTCTGAGAAACCTGGCATTTGTTTTGTTGCACATGCGCAAACAAAGACTGTACTGACACGTAGGTTAATCATTTGATGGGCCCTCTTGATACAATCAAGAGATGCAGTAAACATGAGATGGATTGGATGCTGCCTGTGTAACACAGTAGACCCTTTCATAGTGAACATTTTTTAAAAGTATAATAAATACATAAACCAGTAACAGAGTTGTTAATTATCAAATATCATGTATATAATTTGTATGTGCTATACTTTTATGTGACTGGCACAGGAGTAAGTTTATACCAGCATTCTCACAAACATGTGAATAATGTGTTGTGCTATGACATGAGGACACAAGGTCACTGGGCCATGAGAGTTCTTAAACTCCACCATAATCTCATCATTGATGCATTCCTTATGCAACGCATGACTATCTAAAGTTGAGGACGCATGTACTCTGTGACTCAGCAGCTTCAAGCTTGGGTATGTACCCCAGAGCTACTCAGTCCAGTACGGTGGCCACAGGCTACTTAGGCTATTTAAATTTAAATTAATTAAAATTTATGCTAGGAGTTTAGCTCAGAGGTAGAGTGTGTGCCTAGCATATGCAAAACTCTTGGTTCAACCCCTAGCACCAAAAAACAAATATACAGTGTATTAACTGTTGTTATTCTCTTTGTATTTTATTATAAACTTTTGCCTTTTTTTTTGATAAAATAAAAAAGTGAAAACAAGAACTACAAACTCTAGTTTTTCAACTGGAGTAGTCACATTCCAGGCGCTCAATATCCACTTGTGGTTGGAGGCTACTGTATTGGACAGTATGGATATAGAATATTTTCATCATCCTAGTAAGTTCTATTGATTGATGCTTCCCTAGGGAAATTCTTGTATATGTGCACTAGAAGTCATGGTCAAGCCTTTATTTTAGCATTGCTGGTGATTTCAGAGAACTTCAAAAAATCCAGTAGGTTAGGGAATTAGCTCAAGTGGTAGGGTGCTTGCCTAGCAAGTGCAAAGCCCTAAGTTTGATCCCCTGGACCCCCCCATCTAGTAGTTCATCGATAGATATTTGTATGAATTGTGATATATTCATGCAATGGAATACTACACCAAAATGAAAATCTACATGGATGAAACTATGTTTAGTGCAAAGCGAATATCATGCAATCTTTTTTTCAAAAGCTAAAACACAAAACAACAAAACAAAACCAAGAAAACTAAATCCTGTATTATTTAGGGATACATATATAAGTGTTAAAAGAATCAAAAAGTGAATAATACAAGGGACCGGAGTGGTGGTACACACCCATAATCTCTGTACTCTGGGAGGCTGAAGCAGGAGGATCGTAAATTCAAGCCCAAGGTGGACAACTTAGTACTTAATAAGACACTGTCTCAAAATAAAAAGATCTGGGAATATAGCTTAGTGTAAAGGCCTTAGATTCAATTCCCAACACCACAAATAAATAAAACAAAGGATCTCCAGCAAAAACAAAAGCAAAACAAAAGTCCAAGGGAATGTCAAACATCAAATTCAATACAGTTAGTATTTACCTTTGGAGAGAAGACACTTATGAATTTCAAAGGTATTTAAAGTTGTCTATTTCTTAAACTAGTGTTAGGTGGATGGGTGTTCATTTTGCTCATTATACCTAATTTTATATATTGTTTATATTTTTGTATATATGAAATATTTCTTCTTAAAAAGATCACTGTGGCTGTGTGCAGTGGCTTACACCTGTAATCTCAGTTCCTCGGGAGGCTGAGGCAGGAGGATGACAAGTTCAAAGTCAGCCCAGTCGATTTAGCAAGAGCCTGTCTCAAAATAGATAGAAAGAAAGGAAGAAAGGAAGAAAGAAAGAAAGGAAAGGAAGGAAAGAAAGAAAGAAAGAAAGAAAGAAAGAAAGAAAGAAAGAAAGAAAGAAAGAAAGAAAGAAAGAAAGAAAGAAAGAAAGAAAGGAGGAAAGAAAGGAAGAAAGAGAAAGAAAGAGAAACAGAGAGAAAGAAAGAGAGAGAGAGAGAAAGAAAGAAAAAAAGAAAGAAAGAAAAACAGAAAGGGCTGGGAATGTAGCACAGCATTTGCCTTGCATTCAAGTGGTCACAGGTTCAATCCCTAATGCCTAAAAAAAAGTTACTATGATCTGCAATTGTAAGCAGGTGACATTTTAAGAGACAATAATTTGTCTAGGCAAGAGGCAAATGATGATGTGGATCGAGAAGACAGCAGTGGAACGGAAAAGTAGATGAACATGTGGTATATTCTGGAGGTGCAGCTCTCTAACCCTGTCATACTGGGGCAGAGATTTAAGGATGTGATGTGGCTCATGGAGGAGGAATCTCGAAGTCAAACGGGAGTGTTAGGGAAGCATCTTGGGAGAGATGACCGGTCACCTGAGTTTCTACACAGTTAGGAGTTCGTCAAATAATAATGGCTGGGGAGAAGAAATTCTAGCTGGAGATAAGACTTATGCAAAATCTTAAGGTTTAGAAGCTGCAGACTTGACTATAGCAGGAACTAAAGAGACAGACAGACAAACAGACACAGAGAGAGACAAAGACAGAGAGACAGAAGCCCAGAGTAGAGAGCCAGCTGTGCCTACCAATGAGTTAAAATATTAACCTGAAAGATGCAGGGAAACTGCCGCCATTTTTCTTTTCTTCTGCCAAGGAGAAAGGAAGATCTTTGTTCCAAACAACAATATAAGCCACTAATCCTTAGCTAGAAGGAGATCTAGCTAGAAGGAGGTTCCGACTGGGTTTCTCTGAAAATGTTTCTCTTTGTTCTAAGGACCCTTATGAAATGATCACCCGCCATCACCAAGACCTAAATTTTGTTGAGGTACAGAAAAGTTGGTATGAAGATAAAAGAAAGAAAAATGACATATATGAAACAGGAGAAATTGGGCCCAAGGAAAAATAATGAAATACCATCTGAGACCTTAAGCCCTGGTTCCCTTTTAGGAATGCTGTCAGACTGGCTTTACTTAGCTCCAAAACCAGAGCTTTGTTTAATTCTTCCTTTGTTCATGGGCTACGTTCTTTACTATCTGAAGCAAATACTTTAATATAATAATTATGGTGTTATTATTCTCTTCCTTTTTTTGAGACAAAGCACACAAATCTCAAAAGTAAAGTTACTTTCGCAGGAGCTGGTGACTCAGTTCCACCTTTTCCAGTGCAAACCCTTTTTACTATTTCTTTCATCCAATTTCCATTTTTGAGTCTTACCTTATTTTTCTTGCACTTAATTGTCTTTCTTCCACATTCCAAGAAGAATGATTCATCAGATAGAGGTAAAACCAAATACATTAACAGTCCAAATAAAAATTGAAAAAGAGATAAAATGCATCTCACCTTGAAAGTAGATGGAAAAAATGGTTTCTCTTTTTAGGACTGAAAAAATTATGTTCCTTAAAAGCTCTCAGTTAGAAAACCTGATTTCAGATGGGAATGTAGCTCAGTGATAGAGAACCCCCAGAGAGAGAGAGAGCAAGGGGTGGAGGAGGCAGGCTTGATTATGTACATTAAATAAAAAGGCAGTATGGAGTTGGGAAAAGATGACAAAGTTTGACGACCTTTGCTTTAAGTGCTGGTGGTATTATAGGCAGTGAAGTTAGATAGAAACTAATAGGCAGTCAGACAGGGGCGAGTCCTCGAGAGTTAGTGCGAAAGACAACACACCAAAACTGTGGCTGAAGGCACATCCGTTGTTCAAAGCCAGGCCTCAATATAAAGATGGAATGACCAGGCCTACACACCTCCCTGGATGATAAACAAATAGAGATTGTACTGTGATTGGTATCACCTGGTCCAGTAAAGTACAGCTAGACATCATTCACCCAGGCAGCTGACCAGAGCATTTGGACCCAGTCACCCAGGTGGTTAACCAGAGCATCTGGACCCATCCCTTCCCACAAATGCCTTTTGTTCTTTCCTTGCTGCATTACTTACTTCCCTATTGGATCAATATTAGCCAAGTGGCTGTACTTGTAATCCTTTAGGTTGATTGTAGTTGTACCCATTGTGACTTTGCTATATAAATTACCCCTGACAAAAGGCCTTGGTGGCAACCCACTTTCACGACCCCTCTTCTCTCAGGAGCTTTCGCCCAATAAATCTTTCCTACTCGTAACCTCTGTTGTTCCTTGGAATTTGTTCTTGGATTTCCAGGGACACAAATTTGGCATATCTGACATCCAGCAGATTGGGAGTTATAATTCTCCTATATCAGTGGTACTATTTATAGGTGTGATTTAATCTGAGTCTCAGTTTTCCTTTCTGAAAAGTGGGGTTGACCATAGTACTACCTCTAATAGCTAAAATATATTGAGTCTGTACTATGCCAAGGGCATTTTGTTCAGTAAGTTTTAGCTTACTTACCCCTCAAAATAACCCTAAATCAGGAAATACATTCTATTACTATTTCCATTTTACAGGTGAGGAAATGTCAGAACAGAGAGGAAATGTAATTTCAACATTACTACACAGCTGGTGAAGTGGTAGAGTCAGAATGTAAACCCAAGTAGTCTGATTCCAGAGACTAAGACCTTAAGTTCGCCAAGCCTAAGCACCAAAAGATGTAACATAAGTGAAGCACCCTGAAACTCAAGTACTTTAGACATGCCAGTTTAAATCATAAGCCTACAGATTTAGGAATTGCTGAAAGTTGTTGTACATCATTTTGTGGTTTGCCACAAAGCAACCATTTGTGGATGGTTTAGGCTTGTTGGTGCTTTTACTCTAGGTTTTGACAAATGGAATATCATCATGAAGTTTTTTCTTTGGCAAATATGTTTGCAGCTGTTAGGTTTTCACATCAACTCACTTTAATTTTTCTGGTATAGGTAGAAAATAATGATGGTCATTCCGCGTTACAAATAAGGAATCAACCATAGAAGCCTTAATTAGATGATTAGCAGCACTATGGAATAAAAAATTGTTATCCCTGGCTGGGCATGGTGGTGCACACCTGTAATCCCAGCACTTGGGAGGCTGAGACAGGAGGATTGCCTTGAGTTCAAGGTCAGCCTGGGCTACATAGTGAGTGCAGGTCAGCCTGAACTATATAGTAAGACCCTGTCTCAAAAAACAAAACAAAAAACAAAAACAAAAAACCCCATAAAAATCATTATCTCTACTTAGAGTACTCAAAACAGATTGTGGAAGGACTAAGAGTGTAGCTCAGTGGTAGAGCACTTGCTTAGCAGCTAGCATGTATGAGGTCCTTGATTTGATCCCCAGCATTGAAAAAGAGAGGGGCCAGATTGTGACTCTTTAGTAGAAATATGAACTTGTTAACAAATCATTAAATGTTTTCTTTAAAACAAATATGACCCACATCTCAAACTGGAGCAAAGTTCTCTAGTGATTTCCAAGTAAGCCAAGTTTGTTATTAAGCACTTTTATGAAGTGCCATAATTATAAAATCATTTCAGGAATCCAAGGCTATGATTCCTTAGTGGCAACAAAGTTTATATCCTGTTTGGTGGAATTGTTTAATGATCCTCTTGACCTGCCAGTAAAATCTACAAATGACCGCTGGAGCAAAAAATGACCAGCTGCGGGCTGATGATTTGTTTTAAAAGGAAAATAGCTTGCAAAATGACACACAAGAGAGTAGTAAGACCTCTTGCAAGCTTTTTTATTGTTGTTAAATATATTTTTTAATGTCAGTCATGTACTATGAGGGCTCACAGGATCTTAAACAGGTTATCCCCTGTGTGGTTCCTCAGTTTGAACTCTATGAAAGACTATGTGACTTCCTGGAGTTAGGCAGCTCATTAGTGGCTGAAAAACCAGTTTTTCCAAGCCACTTTTCACAAATCAGGCAGCTTCATGTATGTCTAGTAGCTACAACATTTGCATGAGCAATCTTGAATGGTCATAGCAGAGTAGCTCAACTAACTACAGAAATCCTGCTGCTTACTTCAACAATTGTTTTCAGAGATACAAGTAGAATTGTGACGTATTCAAGGACTAGGCTCAAAGACTAGCAAAATTTGACACAGTCAAAAGTTTCCTTGACAATGTCCTGGGAAAGTGTGTTACCTTTTCATCACTGTGACAAAATACCTGAGATAAGCAAGTTCATAAAGGGAAAAGGTTTATTTCTGCCAACAGTTTCAGTTCCTATTCACTTGGCCCTTTGCTTTAGGCCCGTGGAGCTATAGTACATCATGGCAGTTGTGTGTTGTGGGAGGACCTGGTTGCCTCATGGTGGCCAAGAAGTGGAAGAGTGAGTGGAAGAGGCTAGTTTCCCACAATCCCTTTGAGGACACGGCCTCCATGACCTAAGACCTCCCACTGGCTTCACCTCTTAAAGGTTCTACTACAGTGTGGTGACCAGTTCTCTTAACACATGAGCTTTGAGGGCATATTTAAGATTCAAACTATAGTAGAAGGCATCTTCAGAGACCCAAATACCTTCTCTTAGTAAGCACAGTGGAGCCAGCTTTTATTCTAGCATGGAAAGAAATGGGTATTTCTTTGGTTGAAAACCAAATGACATGGATGATTTATGTGTAGGGGTCCATTTTGCTTTAAAAAAGCAAATTCTTTTGTATTTCTTACTTTCACTCTCTTTTTTTTTTTTTCAATGCTGGAGATTAACCATAGGGCCTCATGCGTGCCAGGCAAACTCTTTTATCACTGAGCCACATCCTCAGCCCCCACAAAAATGCAAATTTTTGATCACTAGAGTAATCTTCAGCTCATGAGTTACCCTTAGAGATCCATGAGAGAAATAGGACTGGCCGTGGGGGCTGATTTTCCCACTTCGGCCGCTTCCTGTTCACTCAGGGCTTGTGTTGAGTAGGACAGCAGGTCTCATTGTGGCACTTTAAATTATTCTCTTTCACTTTCCTAGTGCATTTCTTTCTCTCTCTCTTTCCCCTATTCCTTCCCTTTCTCTCTATATCTGCTTTCTATCCAAATGAAAATGTTAAATGTGCCAATAGTGGGGGTTAATTTAGTCTATATATGTGTGCTCTAACATATAGGAAGTACCTTATAAACGTTCATTCTTGATGTAAGAGGACCTAAAAGCCTCATTTCCTGATCTCGAACCCTAGTTCAGACCCTAATAAGCTCTGTGTGTAGGACACATGACTTAAAACCTCTGTGCCTCAGTGTTGTCCCCCTGTAAAATGGGCATGATAAAAAAGTAGCATTCTTGTTCTGTGATTGTTATGAGGATTAAGTGAGGTATAGTTAAAGGGCTTAAGACAACATAAGGTAGGTGCTTATAGGAGGATAACTACTTTTATGCAATGTTACTATTTTCAGATAACTCAGAGAACTCCAATTTGATGATTTCTAACAATGTCTAATAGAAACAATTGGTGTTTGTGTGTGATAGTTTGATTTCTCATCTCCTGTCTCATTCTTCCCAACGGATAGCAATCACTCATAAGGCAAAAGTGCTGAATGATTTTCCTGTAAAACTGAGTGCTTTTATTACTTAGAGGGCCAAGAGGCAGAGTGATGGGAGGAGCGGTGCTTCTTCCTAGCTGTGTGACCTTGGGCAGATCGCTCGACTTCTCCGAACTTTAGTATCTCTGGTTGTAAGTCATGAATAATGACAGCACTATCTCAAGAGTGGCTGCGTGGGTCAGAAAGAAATGTATAAAAATGTTTTATAAACCATTAGGTAATGTGAAAATATGAGAGACTGCTGTTACTAATTTATTTAAACAGGGGCTAACACTATGGTTGCTATCAAAAGTGTCAGAAGAAATAAAGCCAAATTGTCTGGGAATTTAGCTCACTGGTTAGAGTGCTTGCCTAGCAAGCACAAGGCCCTGAGTTCAATCCCCAGCACCAAAAAAAAAAAAAAAGAAATAAAGCCAAGTAAACCATGAATTTCCACAGCAACACTTGAGGAAGTCCAGATCTACCGAGAGCTCCAAACCTCCAGTTTCTATGAGAAGTCAATTTTTTGAATTCACAGTAGAGTCCTCCATGCTTTCTAGCATGACATAAGTGAAAACAAACCATGATGGAAGTTGTTTGCTATGAAATCACCTTAGAGTTGCAGAGATAAGCGTTTGTGAACTATTACATGGCTGTAAAGACATTTGTGATTGATGTGTATATTTGGTTCCCTAATGCCACTGGGAACTTTTTTCATAAGATACAAATTATTTGATTTTATTCAGACTTGTACTATTGCTGTCCTATTTCCTGGAAGATATGTTGTCAAAAGATGTAAATCTATTCAAAGGGAAAAACTTGATTTCGTTGCAGGTACTCAGTACTTTGTATAACTCAGGGTCCATGGTGGGAGGGATAGGAATGATTAAAAACTTGCCCCTGAAACTAAGCATTATTTTATTAAAATAGATGAGTGTGTTGCAGCCAGGTGTGGTGGCTCATGCCTATAATCCCAGCACCATGGAGGCTGAGGCAGGGGGATTGCAGTGAGTCCAAACCTGGGCTACAGAGTGAGTTCAAAGCCAACATGGACTGCATAGCAAGACCCTGTCTAAAAAAAAAAAAAAAAAAAGATGAGTGTGTGTGTGTGTGTGTGTGTGTGTGTGTTTGCTGGGGATTGAATCCAGAGCCTCATGCATATTAGGAAGCACTGTGTCTCTGAGCTATACCCCTAGCCAGTCCTGAATTCTTACTGTAATGAAGACACCAGCATTAGTCAGAATAGACTAAGTTATGCTGCAGTAACAAATTATTTCTAAAGTCTAGGGTAGTGGTGGTAAGAGTATGGCACACATATTGTTTTGTTTTAAAGACAAAAGATATTAGCATATGAGTTGTTTTTCTAAACCAAAACCTCAATATTGAGGCTTAATTTCAGTGTTGGCACTTTGTGATAAATAACTGGGTTTTGGGTTGCAGTTTGGGATGTGGTTGCTAAAAGGTTCACCATCCCTGTTCCAGGACTAACAGATTCTCTGACAATTTCCCTCAGGTGCCTTTTCAGGGGAAGAAAGAATCTAAAGAACACACACATGCTCGCTTGTTTGCCTAGAAGTGACACCATTAATTCTATCCACAGCACCTTGAATAGAACTAGTCTCATGGACAACTGAATGGCAAGGAGGCAGGAAAATGTGAAGAGCACAAAAATTTTAATCAAGTGATAAGTATCTCTACCACAATTCCCCAAAAGTAAGATGTTCTCGGTGACTCAACTACCCTCTTCTTACCCCAGGATCATGTAGTGTAGAAGGAAAAGCATGGACTGCAGGGTACGAATGGCCTGGGTTTGACTCCAGCTCTACCTCATATGACTTGTCTGACTTTGAGCAAGCCATTCTGTTTCTCTAATCCTTAATTTCTTCAACTGTAAAATGGAGAGAGCAACATCCACCTTTTAGGATTGTTGCAAGAATAAGAAACTATGCAAACCCTTTGACAGAGTAATACTTGGTGGTAATTATCACAAGGCAGACAAGCAAATATTTAAGGCAGCAGATCAGCACTGCTAGACATGGCAGACTATCTCAGGGAGTGTTGTAACATTTCCCGAAGGCTCTCCAACCAAGAGTATTGTAAATTTCCTTTGCTTCAGTAAATTCTCTGCAGGTTATTAAAAGTAGAGTTGATACTGACATCACTCTTGGCATATTAGGAGTGCGGTAAGGTTTCTCCGTGTTATGCAACCTTTGTTCCTTTTGTGATATCCTCTCCCCTACCCCAGCCCACAGGCTTTGGATCAGGTTGGGTGTGAATCCCATCTTAGTCACTCTCTTTTTGTTAGTTAAGCATTCTGAGCCCAGTCTTTCTCATCTTCAAAGTTGATGCAATCATGACTTCTTCAGAGGCTTGTTTATAGGATCAAATAATGCAGGTAAAAGTCCTCAGTACAGTATAACTAACTGTCCTTGGACTTAGCTCCTTTTGATTATCTCCAAACTTAGGAAGATTGGTTCTATCAAAAAGTGGGGGCAGTGGAGATATAGCTCAGTGGCAGAGCACTTGCTAGCATGTGCAAGGCCTTGTGTTTGATTCCCACTACCAAAGAAAGAGAGAAAGAAAGAGAAAGAAAAGAAAATGAAACCCAAAAAAGGAGAAAAAAAAATGAAAACTGTACTTATTAGTGGAAAGATTGAGAAAGGATTCACTGGCTTTGTCACTTTTCTGCTATGATTCATAGTCCTAAGGTCAAAAGCAGAAGTGTGAATGTTGGAATTTCAGGTATCTAATAGTAGGTTAAAAAAAAAATTGGGATAAAGGTGATGGGGTCCTGTTTTGAGTTCTGGAATTTCATGTCCTTCTAAGGCAGGTTGACTTTTGATTTTAACCATAGACATCGTTAATAGATGTAGTTTTAATGCACGGTCTGTCTATTCTAAACTGAAAGGCAAAATGAAATGCAATGACCATTTATGATACTTCCTTGCTCTGTTTAAACTAGTTAATATTTCTTACTCGTGCTAATGTGCAAGGTCGTTGTATTTTATACTGGTGAAGAAACTCTTTACTGATGACCTGTAATTCTCCAGAATTGTTATATGTCCTAGAACAAGGCTGATTCATAATTCTGCTAGGTGGGGCAAAGGTATTACATTTTCAGTCTTTCCTGCCGACTCCTTCCCGCATTTAACTAAACTACGTGGGAATCTCTGGAGAATTTCAGAGCTGTCACGCTAATGTATATTTTAGGTCTCTCCTATACTAACCACCTCATTTTCCAAAGGCTCAAGAGAGGAAAAGGACTTATACCAGGCAACCCAGCCAAGACTGGAATTCAATTTTCCTGATTCCAAGTCTATTTTGACATGTAAAATTTTTCTGTTTCCTTTTTCCTGACCTTCCATTGCCTTAGATCTGTTTTTTCTTTAATCTCAAGGCTTCTACTAAGCATGTAAACATTCAGATTTTTCACAATCATTCTTTCTTTGTCCTTAAAGCATTTTACAGGGCTTCCAGATTCTACTTTGAAAAATCCCAAATGAAGAGATACAGAGATATAATCTTGAGGCTTCCCCCCCAAAAAACTGGGCTGGGGCCTCCAAGAAGACAGCAATCTGTAAGCCACAGTCTGTGGGCGCTCTCTCTGTCTCTCTCTTTCTCTGTCTCTCTCTGTCCCTTCTTCCCTCCCTCCCTCCCTGTGCTTTCTCTCTCTTTTGCTGTTCCTCACTGTGGCACATTTAGCTACCACAATATTGATGAAAAAAATTGGGGTAGGGGCTGTGGGTATAACTCAATGGTAAGGTGCTTGCCTAGCATGTGCAAGGCCCTGGGTTTGATCCCTACCACCACTAAGTGACTGAATGAATAAATAAAAATAAATAAATAAATAAATTTTAAAAATCTATAACCAAGGTGGAGCACAGCAGAGACACTGACTGGCCAGGGCTGCCTCTTCCTTAGCTCATCCCAGTTGTGTATGAAAGAGAAGTACAGACTCATGTAGGGCGAAAACATGAAAAAAAAAGAAAGGAGGTGGAGGGGGAGCCAGTGATAAATTATGATCGAGCTGCAATTTAAAGTTGACATAAATGAGAAGAGTACAGACTGACTCATAATTACAGCCAAATCTATGCAAAGAAGCTATTGAGAAAGAGGCAAAAGGTACTTGTAAAGGACATGTGGTAGTCAGACCTGGTCCCCTCTTCTTCCCACATTCGTTACCACATAGAGCTCGCAAATTGTGTCACTGTGTCAACCATGGTATGATGATAAAAAATAAAGACATATGCTGAAATTTTCATAATACTAAATTTATTCCATTTAAAAGGTGTTTTATATTCTGAGATTTTATCTTTTTTTCTTTCTTTAGTCCTAAGAAACAGTAAAAGTGATCATTGATATTTCTTACGTGGTTCCCTGGAAACAGAAAAATGATCACTCTCTGTTGTTCCCCCACCTTAATTAAAAGAATTTTGTTTTTTTTTTCTGGTATTGCACTGATTTGTGAAACCCAATTGTCTGCTAATCTCTTACCTAGAAAAACATGAACCAAACAGTAAATGGTTCCCAACTTATTCGGAAGAAATCTCAATTAATTAACATATGCTTTAAGCAGAAGACTTAACAGAATCTTACTTTTCATTTTAAACAGCTCTCTCCAAAAAATTGTTCCATGAGTATATCATGTTAAATGATTAATGAGACACTTCTTCATAACGTCTGACAATTTGACAAGAGTGTATTTAATAATAGCAATAAATACAGATGGGACTACATAAATCGAGGAGGTCCTGATGTAAAACTCTTCCTGTACTAGATGCCATCTCAACTTTCTCATCTGAAATGAACCAGGAAATTAATTATAATGATGATCTTAACAATATGAAAAAATTCATAACAAAATTCATCCTCTCCGACAGATTACCTTCATGCTTGTTACCCACTGCCCCCTTCACACAGGCCAGAGCCCACAGACTAAAGGAAAGCTCCACAGAGAAGGAACATTTTGGCTGAAGAATATGACCCTGACCTTGTTGGGGAGGAGAATACAGCAGTGACTTCCCCCAGGGTAGGCCCTCTTATTTGCTGTGTAGCAATGCAGTTGCATATGCATTAGCCAAACTTGTTTAGAAACTAGGCCTAAGACCCAAAGGTGTTCTCAATTCTAGGCAGGCTTACAACGTGCCTTCCTCTAAAGTGGAGGCAGATTTTCCTCTGCTTTCTATTCTCCTCTGAACCCCTTCACCTTTCTGCATGTCCCATCTCTGAAGGAGTTTGCCTGGAATGGGCTTGTTAATGCCACCATTTCTGCCCATTGCTTGTGGAAGTGACCCCAGACCACAGTACTTACAGGGCTGTGTCTGCATCAGGGTCTCTCTTCTTTATGCAGCGCTAAAAGCAAACAAAACAAGAGCAATGAATGTTCCTGCTTTTCTAAGGTCCAGGGATAAGCACTCGGAATGTACTAAGGTGGCTTAGGGACAGGTGCTGTGGAAATACAGCTGCCTCTGCATTGGCTCTGGTCTCATGTCTTTGGCCACATTAATAGTTTTTACTGAACTTAGAGAAGATGTAACTCTTAATCAGCATGCTTTCATACTTATACAACTGGGTATTTCTTTTTTCAATAGCAAAAATTGTTTTGGTTTGGAACAGAAGGTAGGGCAAACTTCTCCTTGGGCAACACTGTTGCCCTGAATAGTACTGAGTTATGTACTGCAAGGAAGATGACCCTTACTGACTAATGCGCTCAGCAAAGTGGCTTTTGCTTGGAAACCTTTCTGCCGTATTTGCCCTCCTTTAGCACTGAATTAACTGGCAGAGTCAAACACATGGCATTAATCTGTACACGAACATATACTGAATCATGTTTAGCAGTGAGGTTAACCACTGACAGTTCAAACTCCAGCCCACTCCAGCCAGGGCATGTGGCTGTACACAGAGCTCTGAATCCAGAGCAGATGTTCTTCCTTATGTTTACTTACTGAGTCATAGACACCATAGCAACAATAAAGAGAAATTTTAAAAGAAGAAAAATCAATTGATTTTTCCAAATTCCCTACCCTTAACGTCAGAGCTATTTTTATTCAGGTCTTTTCCATATTTACTTCTGTTCTTCGAAAAGCTCTACTCATACATATTATGTGTATAATTTTTATTCTCGTGAGCAACTTTATTGTATTTGCAGTGCTTAAGACTCAGGATCTTTTGCTGACCCTACCACTGAGCTATATCCCCAGCCCTTTAGATGACTTTTTACTACAATAGCCCAGAATACTTAGATACCTTCATTATTCTTTCTCTTCTTGCAAACAGCCCAAAGCACAACGTCAGGAAGACTATAACACACGCAGCAATAATGGCTTCTACTGGTATAGGCACACTCTTATCTATTCGAAAGGCAAAAACAGGGAAGAACAAATATTTACATGCTTCTAAGTTAAGTGCTTCTAATACGTCCCAGACATGATGCCTTAACTAAATCCTAACAACAGTCCCAAAATGTGGATGGTATTGTCTTTGCTTTACAGATGAGGAATTAGGGGCTTTGAGAGGTTAGGTTACTTGTCCAAAGTCACAGAACTAGTACAGAGGCAGGCTTTGAATTCATTCCTTTGTGAAAGAATAACTTATTATAATATGAATAACCTCCTCACAGCAAGTAGACAATTTTGTGTTTTCTTAATCCGCAACATTTGCCACATGGAAAACAGCAGCAGGCTGAAATCAATGGTTTTTCCTGTCTTTTGAAAGGCAAAATACATTAAGAGTTATCCTAAAGGGAGAAAGAGAAGGAGAGCAGCTTTAAGAGCAAGAAGACAGAGGATGGGGAGCTCTCTGGACTAAGAAGGAGAGATCTACGGGCTCTACGAGGAGTAGGGACAATCATCAGTTATACCTCTATGGTGATAATGTTGCAGGCAGGTAACAAGACATTTTAGAAGGTGATTGCGTGGTGTCCCTAAAGGAAGTAGAACTTCAAGCATTAGCCTCCCTAACTTTGGCAGAGTCCCCTTCCCATACACTTTAAATGATCATGGACGTATCTACTTTTTTTTTTTCCAGTACTGGAAATTGAACTCAGGGCCTTCACATTGACCTCTATCTATAGCTCTTTTATTTTTTATTTTGAGACAGTCTCACTAAGTAGCTAAGTTGCTGAGATGGGGCTCAAACTTGCTATCCTCCTGCCTCAGCCTCCCACAGTATTAGGATTACAGGTGTCTACATCCATTGTGGGCCAGGAAGAGATCATTGGTAGCCAATGTAGCTTGGAAATGAAGCCCACTTTCTCACTTCCTTATTTTCTGAGCACCAGGCAAACTCAGAGTTATTTCACTAATCAGGTACTACAGATATAATACCCGCATTTGCAAGTGTCTACAAAAATATTTAAGGCCCGAAAAAAATGTATTGGCTCCAAAATATGAAAAGAAAGTGACAGAATTAATCAAAACTAATACACAATTAAACATCAATAAAATGTACCCACTTGTCAGCTGTAACCACTGTCAAATAACAATAGTTCAACCTCAAGAATAAAATTAACAACTTATTTATAACACAATTGAAAATTTATACAAATTATAAAATTCCTTTCAAAACGTTTACAGCAAAATCCATGTGTAATGTGCTTCATTTTAACATGTTTCCTATGATAGGGGATGAAATTCTCAAAACTAAATGTGCCAAGGGTCAACCAAAGTTTTAAAATGAACTTGTCTGAGTCCACAAGTTTTTAAATGAGCTTTTCTGTGCCCACTAGAGGAATGAAATGGGCTCCAGTTAAGGCTTAGATAAAATTTTAGGAGTATAGAGAAAATAGAATGTGCTATTTATTGTAAAATTGAGTTTGTGGATGGGGGTAGAGTCAGCAAATATGTACTGAGTGTCTGATGTGTATAAGATGGTATGCTTGAGCCTGTAGAAGAATAGGACAGACGTGGAAGGCTCTGCCCTCGTGGAGCTCCTGTTCTAGTGGGAGAGACAGACATTAAAACAAAAACTACAGATTGAGATAAGTATTATAAAGAAGAGAAGGTCATGAGATGACATGTGAAGAGCAAAAGGTGGAAGGAAGAGAAGAAGGAGACTTTAAATAAATCTAATTTCAAAGCCCAGGGCCTGTGTGCCTCAAGCTTATGACATAGAGTTTATTGCCCCAAAGCTGTATAACACACTAACCAGCTATGTTTTAATTGCTTTCTTCCTATTATTTGCTGGTTCCTCATAATTAATTTGGGGGGTTAATGGATTAAGTATTCTTTTTTTTTTCATTATTTTCTTCTTTTTTTCTCTTCCTCTCCTCCCTTCCCTTCCCTGCTTCCTCCCTCCCCTTAGCTGCTCTCTTCCTTGCTCCCCTCCTCCTCTTCCCCTTCTTCTTCCTCCTCTTTCTTTTGGAGCTGGGAATTAAACCCAGCACCTCATATGTGCTAAGAACAAGCTCTACCACTGAGCCCCAAAGCATCCTTCATTTTTATCCTCTTTTGGCTATTCCTAAAACTGATTCTCAGAAAGTGTGGGTCATATTAACCCTCTGGAGAGACTTTGCTCAGTGGGCCGGCTAGAAGCTCTGGCTCTGATAGCCAGCTCTGGGGTACACCGAGGACCTTACTAGGGACCTGTCCACTTGCATGCCATTGAAAGATATCAAAACAAAGGGGAACCAGAGCCGGGATGAATAGGAAAAGAAGTCAGAATTCAGTCACAGGCTGGACTATTTTTACCTAGCCAGATAAAATGAAGACATATGTGACAGCTTTCATTTCATAAACAAGCAGAAATAAACTGACCCACTGGATCACTTCGATTCCAAGCTTCTGCTGAAATTGGTGTTGAGAAATGTTAACTAACTGCACCTCTCTCCCTTTTTCTGTTTTTACACTCTCGGTTGTAACCAGACTTGGTGTCCCTTCCCCCTTATTCATTATGGTAAAATAATCCGATATGTAGGCTAAATCTTGTGCTCAAGGAAAGCTCCATGATGTCATTTCCAGCTTTGCCTGGCCTCATTTAGAAACCTCCCTGCTGAGCAATGAAGCTGGGAGAGCTGCATGGAAAACTTGGCTGTGAGCCCAAGCACCAGAAGCAGAATTCTTATGTTATAAAGGCAGCCAACAGCAAGGGAAGTAACAAAGCAAGAAGAAATAAAAAAAACAAGTTGGTTTGGAAGAGCTCCACCCAAAACAAGTTTCTGCCCACCTGAAAGGCAATTTGCTGATTGGCATGCAAGTTATATGCAAGTGGCATAAAGCAGTTGCAATTCCTTCTTAACAAGAGGAATGATGTGATTCCCCAGTCTCCAAGCGTGGTCTTACAGCCAGTTAGGAATGCATGGTGTGATGCCATCCTACTGTGTTTTGGTGGTCCTGGGGAAGGTAAAAAGCCACAAGCTTCGAGGCGATGTCCCTTGCATTGCTTTTGACCCAGGGATTCTTAGGGTATTTGTGGGTTTGGTTTTTAAAGCTAGTAGCCTCTACACATACTATTGATGTTCTGCAGGACAAATTACTGAAGAGGACACTACTCACAGGAATGGCGGCAACTCTTCCTTCCCACCAGCCACTCTGTTAATGTCTCAGATCCCCCTGGTGGACCAGGGGGAAATATGACATCCTACAGGCATGCCAGTTTGTCATTTCTGGCAGGGATTCAGTTGGTTTTCTGGGGACTGGCAAGAATGGCAATGAGTGGGTACAGGGAGACAAATGACAAAGTGAATAATGTTCTAACAAGATACAGGAGCCTCAGCTTGTTAGTCTGCTCCTTATATACTGGCTCAAGACCAGAAAATAAGTGCATAAGCATTTTCTGCATCTGCTATGTCAGGTATCTTGCCTTTTCTTTTTGTCTGAGCAAGAAACATGATGAGAGAAAACACACAGAACTCCATTTGTTTTCTATCATAGCAGAGATGATAAACCTGAGTAGACGACACGTAAAGCCAAGAGAAAGAGGTTTTTTTTTCACCATTTTCCCCTACCTTCTCTTCTGTTTAGCCTACAGGTTAGAATATCAGAGGGGTGAATTTAGGGATCTATTTTTAAAAATCTAGTCGGTGTGTTTCTGAAATCTCTTCTGTTTATTCATCAGACTGTGAATTTAAAAGTCCCCTTCCTACACACTTTGTTGCCCAAGAGAATTCATGGAAATACTCTTCTTAAAGTACCAACCAGAACTGCTTTCTACACCAGATTCTAGAAAGGGCGTTTGGTCAAAAGGCAATGTTCTATATGCAAGGGGCATAATTCCATTACAGGGTAGTAGGAAATTCTTTGAATGGGGATAAGTGTCCATCGAAAATCGTAGCTACTACTTATAATTGCAGTCATAAACTGTGGTCACCAAAAATATTTACTGAGCCTCTGTTTTGTGTTTTGCACCATGCTGGGTATTACTTTAAAAGAGTTACCTCTAATGACCAGTTGAAAGTCCATTATCTCCGTTTGCAGAGGTGAACTCGCAATGCAACTGTAGGTTCCCTGGTCAGATTTCTTGACTTTGGTGATAGACAGCTGAAAAGATTCACTTGTCTGTTGGATTTGGTGACGATTTTTCTCTAGTGTCAGGGTACTGTTGTTTTTGTACCACATCATTTGAGCCTGCGGGTTGGATTTCACATTGCAAACCAAGTTCACGTCACTGTCTTCCTCAGCCATTTGGAAGTCATTTCCACTTAGGGAAGGAGGATCTGCAAGACTCAAGCATTTAGGTTTAATTAGAAGAGAAAGAGCAGTTCACTGTCAGTGTTCAAGATTTTCCTTCAGTCTACCTCACGGAGTTATTCACTCACTTGACAAAAATGTGTTGAGTACATGCTGTATGACATGTACTGGGCTAGGAACTAGGGATAAAATGGTAAATTACATACTCCAGTTGCAAACCTCATGGAATTTTTAACATGGAGAAGACAAACCATGAAACAGTATATCATTATGAATGTAATATGTATGATAATGAATCTATACTAAATAGACAATTTGTAACACTACCCAAAAGTATAAGACTTATTTCTTTGCTCTCGAAGAGTCAATATAATAAACCAACCTGTGATAAGATTGAATAAAATAGTACTATACTAAGAAAATAGGTACTGCAGTCAGCCCTAATTCCATCTGCACCACGTAGTATGACCGTAAGACAGCCAAATAACTGTTAAGCCTTCAGATTCTTCATCTTCAAAAAATGAGATAATAATACTGACTTCATGACCAGCTATGATGACCAAATGAAATAATCCCAGTGAAGAATTTAGTATAGTGCTAGCTACTATTATCAATGAAGTGGGGGTGGTTTTGAAGGCTCCTTGTACCTCCTATTTTTGCATCTTATCTAAGCATATTTGCCCTGGCCACATATTTGGTAATGTACATTTGCATTTCCTCAGTGATCTTCTGGAAATAAAGATCTCCTCCTCGGAGGTATTCCAACTGTGGCAACTCTGGCATCAACAGAAGGTTAGTGGGTCCCTCTCATCCATATAAGCAACTCCTTACTCAGTCCAGGATAAGAAGAGCTGTAGATCCATAGATAGTCAGACACATTCATCTTCGCCAAATAATTCCAACTCTTACCCTCCTCAAGACTTTCCAACATCTAGGGGGACAAATGGCTGAGCTAACTTTTCCCTCTTCTCTATGCCCCTTGCATTTTTTGGCAAAGGTGCAGAAAGAAGATCAGTAAAATGGAGATTGGGCAGTAGGAAGGCAGTAAGTGTGAAGGAGAAAAAAAAAACTTGTATAATCTGCACACTGAATAATTAGACCCTGAGTAGGCTGCACTATTAATAACTTTCTCAGAAGAATGACATTTTGTTGCTCTTTGGAATGAGCTTGAATTCTGTATCCATATCCAATGAGGATGTTATATGGTATTCAGATATGTAGAAAGCAGCCAGAGTGGAGAACATAATTGCCAAATAGAACTATTCCATTTGTGGACAGATCTTATTAGCTATTCATGTTAGCTATTTAAAATTATGTTTAAGCATGTCAGCTACATGGTAATATTCCCTTTTTAAAAAATCAGAACCTTTCAGATTCTCTTTGACTAGCCTGATCTCATCCTCATTTCCCAGAGATACTTGCTGCTATGAATTTGGGGTAAATCCTTCCAAATCTTTTTTAAAATTTTATATACATATTGTACACCCGCAAAAATATTATATTGTTTTAGGGACACAGGAAAGGCTTACCGAAAAGACTTCGTTCTCTCAATAACTTGCACATTTTTTAAATACAGTCAAATTGAACCACAAAGATCTAGCTCGATGTTTTGGAGTGCTATAGTATAATATATGACACCTTATTTTCGTTCGATGGGTATTAGATTGTTTTCACTTTAAATACGTTAAACAATGCTACAATAAATATATTTACACATGCCTCTGTATATGCATATGCATGCATTTCTCCAAGGTCAGAGGGAGAAATTCTGGATCATGGCAAAGGCACACTTAAATTTTGATTGATATTGCAAAAGAGGTGGCTTCAGTTTATATGTTGAACAAAGGCATACAAGACAATCTGTTTCTTCACACCCTCCTCCATTTTGCACATTATGCTTCCATTCATTTGTGTGTGTGCACATGTGAGAGATTTAATCCAGAATCTCACACATACTAAGCACCATAGAGCTGCGCCCCTGCCCTCTTCTTGGTTCTAGGTCCACACTTCATACCACTGATAATACTACCTTTGGATTTTAAATGACATTCCAGTCACTTTTAGAGACTCGTTTTGATTTATTGATTGTTGAGTTTGTGTCAGTTATTGTTACTATGAATCACTGGCCCATTGGAGATAGCTATATATCTATCTATCATCTATCAGACATATATGTTTAACAATTTTATTTAGAAGGTTATTATAAAGATGGTTTTAAAAGTGATTTGAGGCTGGAAACCAAAAACAAATTAATTAAGCCACCAGCTCATATATTTGGCATTTCTTCCATGTCTCTCTTAAGAAGATACCGTGGGAAAAGTACTAAATTAGGAGGCTGGGATTGGGGGAGTTGTGTTCTGTTCTCATTCCAGCTATGATTTGGGCCCCCCATGTGGGCCTCAACTTCCTTACTTTGGCTTGATTACAAAACAGCCATAGTCCTCAGATAGTCTTGGATTCTATCAAAATAGTGAAGAGATCGCATGCTAAAAATCACATTTTATCAACTCATTTAAAATGAAAAACAAAGCTCATTTGTTTGGGAGCATGCAAATTATTCACTTAGAATTCTCAAAATGTAGGCTGTCAGAATTTTCCAGCACGTGTTCACTCCGTATTTGCTCCACTTACATATCTCAGGGGCAATGGCATCAGTTTTTCATAGAAAAGTTGGCTGAGCTCACTAAGTCAAGTGGCTTTGATTGTATTACTATGTTCCAAGTCGAGAGCTCTTCCTACCTAATCATGTCATGTTTCATCTTAGTCCACCTTCTGCTTCTCCGTACCTTCCATACCTCCTTCATGCAGAACCAGCTTTCTTCCCAGACAACCCACATGACTACCCATGCAGTATCATTTGACAGTCCCTAATCCACGAATATAATTCCATCAGTGGGAGACCTGCAACCCAACATGTGAAGCGCTTCACCTTTTTGGGTTTTAAGGTGATATTAAGTGATCCCCAATGCGGGTCTTCCTAAACAGGATACAAAAGCTAGGAACAACAAAGGGAAGATAGATAATTTTAAATATGTAAACATTAAAACCTTCAATATGGCACACATACAAAAAAAAAAAAAAAACCTACATAACAATGTTCAGGACTAGGTCATAGCTCAGTTGTAGAGTACTTGCCTAGTATGCTCCAGGCCCTGAGATCAATCCCTAGTACTGAAAAAAATTTTTTTTCAAAAACAAATAGGACAGTCAGCCATGATAGCTCATGACTAATTGCAGCTCCATTGGAGGCTGAGGAGGAAGATCACTAGTTTAAGGCCAGCCTAGGCAATTTAGCAAGACCTTCTTCTCAAAATAATAAATAGAACTGTGCTCAGTACTCCCTGGTCTCAATCTCCAGTACTACAAAAATAAATAGGAGAAATACCTGCAATCCAAAATGGCAAAGAGCTCATTTCCTTAATTTATAAAGCTTTTATACAAATTAATGAGAAAAAGGTAAATACCCCAATAGAGAAATATTAAAAGTCATAAGCAGGTTATTTCACAGAAAAGAAACATGAGTAGCCAATATATGTATGAAAAATTGAGTGCCCTCATTCTTAATTTGGGGAAGGGTGCTGGGGACTGAACTCAGGGCCTTGAGCTTGCTAGGCAAGCACTCTACCACTTGAGCTAAATCCCCAACCCCCCTCATTCTTAATTTTAAAAATGAAAATAAAACGTCAAATGCAGCTGCCAGGTCCTCAGTGCTGCAAAGGGTGTGGGGTAAATAATCACTCTCACACTTTATTGTGGGAGCATAAATAGAACAATCTGACAAAACCGATGCCTAGATTGCAGCTACCACTTAATGTAGTGCAGACATTACAGATCAACCGCCAGAGTCTTTCCCTTCACTCACAAGTGACATTCAGCACCACCGAGATGGACACCGTCTGGTTACTCTGCAGCTTGCAGGTGAAGCTGACTCCATGGTCATCTTCACTGATGGAAGAGACGCAGACAGAGCTGGAGTTGATTTTGTTTCCAGATTTCAAATCCACTCTTCCCTCCTCTCGGTACCAGAGGAGTTCTTCCTCTCTGATATGGTTATGGACAGCACATTCTAGAGATTCTTCAACGCCGGGTTGAGTGTCCAGGGTGTAGTTCTCAGTTTTACCATTCACAGTTAAAACAGAAGCTGGAAAATAGAGAGAGAGACTACTGTGAAGTGCAGAGTAAACAAACTAGAGGTCTGTGAATAGGGGATTGATTAGATTAATTATATCTCATCGGTGCAATAAAATGAACTCTCAACAATTAAAAATAGTCATATAGAGCTATGTGATTTTACAAGGAAATAGATCCACAGTGTATTTTTTAACTAAAAATGGCCAAGGAGGGAGGAAAAACTACTCCCAGGTGGGGATGGGGAAATGCAGGAAAGATTTTTCACATAAGGGATATGTTCAAATAAGCATACTATTTTGGGTAAGATTAGTGCGGGGGGTTCTGTGGATTGAACTCAGGGCCTTGTGCTTGCTAGGCAAGTGCTCTACCACTTGAGCTAAATCCCCAATCCATTTCATTTTTTGTTGTATTAGCGGACTCCTATACTCTGAGCCACACCAACTATGTAGCCATTCCAAATAGGATTTTCTTGTTTTTGTTTTTTTTTTTTTAATTGACACAAAGTCTCATTTGAAGTTGCCCAGGCCAGCTTTGAACTCACAATCCTCCTGCCTCAGCCTTCCAACTATTTGAGATTATAGTCTTGATCATTTTTTTAATCCAAATTTTTTTATCTAAAAAGTGGCCCAAAAGATTAACTTACTTGTTGCATTGCATGACAAAAATAAAATCACCACAAGGAGAAATCTCCACATTTGCAATAGACTTCTGCTCTTCCATGCCATCTTTAGTAAATTGAAGTTGAATCTGCTGGGGGAAAAGAGTGTACTTGGTTTTGCACTTTGATCTACGGTAAGTTTATGAACCTTCTTCCTATCTATTAAGTATTTAAAATAAAGTCCCAGATGAGTCATACCAGTTATAACGGTACTGCTTCTAGTTTTTAATTAAACAATTCTGATCTGAGTAAGTTCAAAGTACTTTTGGTGTTAGTAACTCTTTTAAGGCAACAAAAATCAAATCACGAGGAAATACAGTAGGCTCTAAGATACAGGGCAGCGTAGGGAAGATAAACCCAGTCTTCCCTAGAAAAATTGATAGGATGTCATTTTACTAAACAAAGTAATTCTTTTGAAAGACTCTCTCTGGTCATTTTTGGAAAGTTGTTCTCTGACAATAGAGAATTCAAATCCCACCGATTTAGTGGTGTGTACTCAGAAGGGACTCAATGGACACGTGACCTCTAGTTTTAAACTTTGTTAATGTATTTATGAGTTCTCCTTAATATTCCTTCCCTTGGCCTGATATGGACTAAAAGTAATCAATAATCAAGGCCTTCTTTCTCCCTTTTTTTGTGCTTTTGCTTCTATGTATCTCTCCCTAAAAAATTCTCTACTTCGATCTGGAAAAAAAAAACATATCCTTTACTTCCTTTCAAAAATATTACTATGCCAGAGATTTAGTTTAGGGCTAGAGCACTTGCAAAGCATGTGCAAGGTCCTAAGTTCACTCCCTTGCACTGTGGGGGGGAAAGAGTACTTCTATAAACGTAGTAGAAACTCTCACTATGTAACAGCACTGTTACATATGTTCTTTCAATCATAGTTAAGCCCTACAACCACTCTCTTGAGGTAGCTTCTAAAGGTTTAGAGAGATGATGCAATTTGCCCAAGATCCTAAAGATGATAAGTGCCAGAATGAATATTCAAACCTGGGACTCCCACAGGCGAGGCTCTTACCCACCCTCTTGCCTAAATTAATGTTCTCTTCTTTTACAAGATGGCATTAATCCTTTCCAGTCCCTGGCTACTCCATTGACCTTAGCAACTTGGAATGTTTTCCCTTTAACACAGGTAATAACTGTTAAGACCCAGAATATGCTCAGGGCTACTTAGGGTCTCCTCTGCTCCTCTCCTGTCCTAGCCTGTCCAGACAGGAGCAAGTTTCAACCTTGCCAGGCTCACCCTCTCTGGTTGGCAATCCTGCATCAATCTTTTTGATTCTTTTGTAATTTTAAATTTTTATCCAAGATATTTCTCTTTTATTCTTTTTTCCTTTTGTTTATATTTTGTCCAAGATGTTTATCTTGCACTGTTGTAACAGTAATTATTTCAGAATTTGGTCGTTAACAGAGTTATCTCAAGCCCTCTCCACTACAGGTACTCAACAAAAACTGGGATATGGGCTTCTTGGCAGGCCTCACCCCACACACATCCCCTCAGAAAAGAAGAGAATTGATGTCTTCTCTTTCCTTCCTCTCAACCAAAACATTGACTTTTCTTAATGAATTTCCCTCACTTGACTCTGTACCTTCTCTACAAGATAGGCTTACTGCTTACCTGCTGAGCTCTGAAAAGCTGGCTTCCGTGGATCTCTGTTTCTCTGCCCGGGACCCTGAATTCTGTCCTTGTTACTCTCCTTTATAGTACTTGAATTTGAACATAAGGTCAAGTAAATAAGATAAATTGGGTTCAAAGTCTATTTCTCTTTATGGATTCTTAGAGAAGACAGTAATTGGGGAAGACATCTTCTTAAGATGGAAGTTTTTCTGTGTACCTAGGTAACTAGGTGGGGCTGGATATTACTAACAGGGATGTAATGTTCCGAGGAAGCGTGAACTTATGCAAAAGTGTGTAGCACATTTTGCTGAATATAATCGTACTCAAGTGAGATGATTGTGCTTTGACAGTCTGATATATTGGGGATTCTGATAGGACAAGTCTAAGGAGAGGTTTGATTTCACAACAGTCAAGACACTGGAAGAATCCACACAACTGAAATAATGCTGGCGAGCCCAGTGTGTAAGCTGTGCCAAGCCAGGCACAGCAGGGGATCATTTTAGTTCCTTCAGGTGCTCATCTAATTGGGGGGGTCCTTGCATTATACTCTCAAGAATTAGCAATTGGTAATTCTACGTATGTTTGTAGTATTATTAACCATGCAAAAATTTACCTCTCAAGTACTATTATTCCCATATGCATGAACATAGAAGAATATTTATTGTTGGCCATACATTTTAACACATTAGTTAAACACACCAGAGATCTGTCTCTTACTAGCTACGTGACTATGAAAGGTTGCTTAACCTCTGTTGAACCTCAGGTTCTTGATCAATGCAATGGGAATGGTAGTTCCCTCCCTACAGAGTCAGTGTAAGGAGTAAATGAAGTGGAGCACGTAAGACTGCTGCACGGTAAGCCCTTATTAAGCAGTAATTATTTATTATTATTATTAAGATAGGCTGGGCTGGGTATAGTGAATAAGCACAGCCTCACCATAATATTGTTTAAGTAAGGATCATCACTAAGAACCACTCCTGTTGGCTGGGTACAGTTTCCCCCTAAGCAGGTTTGGAGTTTGCTTCTCTGTGGATCCAAGAGTAGCATGTTTTACTATTAGCATTTAAAAAGGAATTATGCATTGGACTGGTGTCTTGGTTCTGGACCCTCAGACAAAGTTTTGGGTGCAAACAGTTTATTTAAAGGCAATCTCAGGAAACATGGAAAGTAAGATGGTGGGGAGGTTTAGGGATTTAGCTCTGTGGTAGAGCACTTGCCTAGCAAGCACAAGGCCCTGAGTCTGATCCCCAGCACGTCCCCCCCTCAAAAGAAAGTAAGATAAGGAAGGGAGGAAAATTAATACAGAATGTGTTAATGAGCAAGTTACTGCTGTGGCCTACTGTGCTGTGGAGCCTTTGACAAATTCTGTAGAACACTCTTTACAAAGGTTGGGTATTTATCAACCAACTTCTCTCCATTATTGTCTGAGGGGACACTTGGGATGTTGACTTCCTAGTACTTCCAGCCTGCTCTGTGAGGGCAGAGTTTACTCTAAGCCAGCCAAGAATGTCCAGAAAAAGACACAGAGGAAGTCACGATATATGGGAGCTGTTAGCAGGTAATCTCTATGTCGGCCAAGGAGATGTCATTAGGACAGCAACAGCAACTCCTACAATTGGATACTAGGTAATACTAGAAAATGATGGTTAATTATTTGTAGGTGTGATGATGGTTTTGAAATTATATAGGAGAATATCCTAATTCTCAGGAGAGGCCTGCTGAATTATTTGGGGGTTGAGTGGCATGACAACTGCAACTAACTTTCAAATGATTTAGCAAAATTAGGGCTCAGGATCTAGCTCAGTTGTACAGCGTATACTCAGCATGCACAAGGCCCTGTGTTCAATCCCAATAAAAATAAATACAAAAATAAATATAGCAAATATTAACAAACATTTGCTGAATCTACATTTACTGAATCTACATAGATCTTCATTGTACTGTTCTTTCAAGTTTTCTGTATGTTTGACTTTTTTATAACTAAAATGTTAAAGAAAAGTATTTAGCAGGTTTTTATTGAGTATTTACTATGAGCCAAGTATTCTAAATATTGAGGATGCCAGTCCCATCCAAGCCAGTATGGTGGCTTGGTCTTGAATTAGGGAAGGAGGCTTCTCAAGTTACTCTACTGCCATCTGTGGAAAATTGTTGTAATAACTTTACAAAGCTATAATATCTACAATATGAATGGTGCTCCATGAACTCCATAACATGAAATGGGTACCCTGGGAGATACACAAGTGAGTAAAATAAAGCTCCTGGCTTTCAAGGGTCTTAGATTCCAGAGTGGAAAATTAATAGTGACCGTCAGCAGTGCTGTAGAGTGACCTCAGGTGCTGAGGAGGAATTTCCAGTAAAAAAAAAAAATGGTAGCATGGTGTCACTTTTGGAGAGACAAAGGAGTGATGCGATTGTCTAAGATCAGACAAACCCCTACAACATTCCTCTTTCCTATAACCAACAGAGAGGAGAAATCATTTTTCTGTACGTGGTTAAACCTAGTAGTTAACTATTAAACCTAAGTAGTTTGGCTGGTTGGAATATTAATAGAGTTCAAGGCTGGGGGTATAGCTCAGTGCTAGAGTGCTTGCCTAGCACACACCAGGTCCTGAGTTGAATCCCCACCACTACAAAAATGAAACAAAATAGAGTCCAATACTCCTCAGCTTCTATGAGTAGCTTAGGCTACTTGTAAACTGGGAGGGGAAGGGTAGCCTTGAGTCTGAAAATTCAAGGAATAGACATCCATCTGCTCCACACTGTCCAGGCCCTGGCACTTCTGGAAAGGTAACTGAGAAGGGAGTCTAGGAACTGGCAGCTGTGACTTTCTGATTAAGGTGAGTATAAGAATTACAAGGGGCTGGGGGTGTAGCTCAGTAATAGAGCATGTGCTTAGTGTGCACAAGGCCCAGGATTCAGTACCCAGCACCTCCCACACACAGTCACTTGTGGGAATCTCTCAGTTCTTTCCTTCATTAGTTTGGTGATCTCACCTTTAATAAGCCTCCCATGTGACTCTGATATAGTGGGTTGTGAATTTCTCTTTGAGAATTGTAGACTATGGGAGTAGACATTTGCCAGGATGATGAAAGTGAAAGGTCTTAGCAAAGAAAAAGTATCTAGCACGGTGCCTAATGCATGATGGCCACTCAAGAGGCATCAACTGACTGAATACAGGAAGGGAACAGGCAGGATGCCCACTCTGGAACAAAATAGAAGTGTAAGTCAGGTGCTCTGCCCTAGAAAGGGATATGTACCCAGGGCTGCCCTGTAGGAGACTGGCTTTGCAGGCTCAATAGACCTCATCATACTTTCTCCTGCATAGGAATGAAGAGCGGAAGAAAGAAGCAACCAGAGAGCAGAAGAGGCCTGAAGAGAGGCATAGCCAACCCATGATCAATACTATCCTTGGGCATTCTAGCCACTGTCTTTCCATCTGCTGTGACCAACATTAATGTGACAGATACAGCAACTCAGCAAATGGCTAGAGGGTCACAAGACAGCTGGGTCATCTGGCCAGGTCACTGGGAATGCCACTGAAGTTTTAGAGTTACAGGAAACCTGGAAATGTAGAGGTTGGAGCTGAGTGGTAATAGAGTAGTTCTTGGAGCAATTCAAGAATCCAGTGTGTTGCCTTTGCCATTCAAAATCCAACACAGCATCTATTGACCTGCTTAAAATTGATCATCAGAAGCCAGATGTGATGGTGCATACCTATAATCCCAGAACTCAGGGGGCAGAGGCGGGAGGATTGCAATTTTGAGGCCAGCTGGGGCTACTTAGCAAGCCCTAGGCCAGCCTGGACTACAGAATGAGACTCTATCAAAAAAAAAAGAGATTGGTCACAAGAATTCAGAATTTCCTGATTAAACAGTGATCAATGATCCTCTAACTTCCCGTCCTCCATCATCAAAATTCTTAGACCTTAAATCACACCTGAATTGAACTGAAGGTAAAACTCAGTGGTAGAGCTTATCATGTGTGAGGCCCTGGGTTCAATTTCCTGCATTAAAAAAAAAAAAGATCTGAATTGCTACCTGTCTAGTGTTGCCAGATTTAGCAAGTAAAAATACAGGTTACTCTTTTAATTTTAAATTTCAACTAAATAATTAATACTGAGCTGGGCGTGGTGACTCATGCCTATAATCCCAGCACTCAGGAGGCTGAGGCAGGAGGATTATAGTGAGTTCAAAACCAGCCTGAACTACATAGTGAGACCTATCTCAAAATGAATAAATAATAAATACTTTTGAACACAGTCCTGTGCAACTATTAATATGCATTCATGACAAAGACAATATTTGGTATACACTTATACTTTAAAAATTATTGTTTCTCTGAAATTCTGATTTAACTAGGCATCCTATTTTGTATCTGGCTATCCTACATCTGTCTAACCCTTGCTTTGTTTAATCGGCAGGGAAACGAAGTACAGACAGGTAAAGGAACTTACTGAAAAGAACATAGTTCTTTAGTGGCAGAGTACGGATCAGAATCCATTCAAAACTGTTGGCTGCATCCTTTTTCCAAATGTGTTACTTCAGGTTCTTAATTTAGCTTCTCGAACTATAAATGATCTTGTAGCGCATCAGGGAGACTGCTGGAAATATAGGCAAAAATGTGTGTGTGTGTGTGTGCACATGAGCATGCACATATGTGTATTTTTGTAAGGAGCCTGAATAGACTATGACATTATTTTACCCTCCACAACCAATCTGTATGGTATCAAAACAAAAATTCCTGTGTTCTATATTCTCCTTCCTTCTTTGTCCTCCATGAATTTTTAATTTGAAGGGGGGAGTAAGGGAACTAATTTTTACTAAGTACCTATTGTGTGCTCATTCTTTACACATGCTCTTCCATCCCTTCACCTGGAAGATATTAAAGATTATCACCTTTTGTCTGGTGAGGACACTAATGTTTAGCAGGCCTTGGGGGAGAGATGATGACTAAGACAATAACCCAAGTATGAATGCTTCCGACATCTTTTCCCAAAGCCCTTTGCCTCCAGATTGATAGCAAGCTAGAAACTGTGTCAGTGGGCATTTATTCTCCAGCTTCTTCCACTTTTTAGAACCACAGCCCATTGTTGACAAGCCAGAACACCTTTAAGAGAACAGGTAGGAGATGGCATGATGTGACCTTTGTGACTGACCACTAGAGGTCCCTTCGCACCCACAATGCTTCTAGAACTAGGGCTTCCAGCTACTTTCTTGAAGCAGGTCTACCAGTTACAGGCACGATTGGCCTGTTCTGTACCAACAGGTAGGCAAGAAGCCACAGAAGACCGCAGGTATGATGCAAAATAAAGTGGCTTCCTTAGAAAGTGGGTGATGTCCTCCAGTATCAGTTTTAAAGGGAGAGTTTTCAGGTGGGACAGGGTTCCAAATCTCCTCATGCCAAAGGAAAAAACACAGGACATTTTACCACCTACCATCACCAGGAAAACTTCCATTTTCCTTCTGAGTGTAGTCTGTGTCTGGCTTCAGGGATGTATTTACTGGAAGCTAAAGAATTTCAGCTTCAGGGACCTTCATTTCCAGAGGCCTCTTCCGAAGGCCCGGACCCTGATCACTGGATGTTTGTAGTTTTGAGTCATTTTTCTAAATACCCCACCACCCCACCACCACCGCCATGACCGAAGTATATAAATCTGTATTAGGTTCCACGGGGCCTGGATCTAGTCTTGACTGGCTCCAGGATACGGGATTTCACAGGGGAGGAAAGAGAGGGTGGAGAGTTTCAAAGGGAAGCTCCCCCAGAAACTAATAAGAGAGGGTTTCCTGTAGGATGAGGAATAAATTCACACAAGTGCCAAAGAACCTGGCAGCCAATTAAGTTTTAAAGAACAGGAAACGCGGAGGCACCAGAAGTGAGGGTGCCCTCTTCTCTTGCCTGTCCAGAATTGTCCTCTCTTGCCTGCCTGGCCAGCAGGAGTTTGCCAAATCTTAAGGGCAGGACGGTTCAGTGACAGGCCTGTAATATCCTGTTCACTGCTTTCTGAATAAACAAATGGTCTTGCCAGTCATTGTGTAGATTTTGAAGAAAAAACAAACACCAAAACTACTATTCCAGAGTTCCTATGAGTAGTGGTGAGCTATGAATTTTTACAAAAGAATAAACAATTATGGTAGAATTGAAACTGAGGGAAAATCTTAACAAACTACCTCCTCTTAGCTCCAGAATTAACCCCCTAGACTTAACCTCCATCAGCTTTATCTACCTCAAACCCCATTCCTGGGGAGACAGATTTGAGATCTGCACTCTGGTCTCCCTGTGGTTGACTGTTTTGTAAATAGAATTTTTCTCTTTTGTACAATTTGTTATTTCAGTGACTAGGCTAATACTTAGTGGGCAAAGGAGGCTTGATTTGGTAACAGAATGAATAATTCTGTTTGGGAGATATGAGTGGGAACCTGAATAAAAGCTAAAGCAATCGCCGCAATTTCAGAAGCAGATGACTGCAGGGAGCAGGGAGGTTTGAAAGACAAAGGACTGGAAATCTACAGCCAACAACGTGCTGGAACTGATTGCACCTACTGGTGAGAGCTGACTGCGTATCTCTCCCCAACCCCATAGGCAGCGCCTTTAACTTGGAAGCCTTACACTGGCCATAGTGAGAGTACCATTCAGACTGGCTACCACTAAAAATCAAGGCTCTCTTCAGAACTGTTTGACATTTACCAGCACAGTATTGTCTGCACCACACCCCAACACACACACACACACACACACACACACACACACACACACACGAGGCACAGAACCTGCAAGCCCTCCTGTGTATTTGCATTTGCACAAACACACAAAGGAGCCGGTAGGTATAAGGTCCCCTTTGTGACCAGTTGGATCTCAGCAGTCTCCCTTGTTCTGTCATGTTGACATCTTTAGTGTTTTTTCTACCAATTACATCCTGATCCCAGACAGTGATCTCTCTCTTTCTTGAATTCACAATTGTTCTCGCCCTTACATCACAAGGCCCTCAGCGCCTCAGGGATTAAGTATCCAATTGTGAAACTTTTTGAGGCAGTAATACAGGACTGCAGATTACTGTGTCTTTCCACTAAGGCAATAATACAGAACAGCAGAATATCATCCAAATGGAAATTGTGTTAAGATTTGGCCAGTGTTTAGTTGTTTGGTTTTGTTGTTGTTGTTGGTGGTGATGGTGGTTGCTTTTGTTTTTACAGCACTGGTGACTGAACCCAGGGTCTCATGCATGATAAGCAAGCACTCTACCACGAAGTTATCCCCCAGCCCTGGTAAGTGTTCTTTTAAGAGGCTTGAAACGTTTCCTGAGTTCTCACCAATGTATGTCCTGTTCCTGTAGCACATGTAGAAATTTTGAGATCAGCATTTTTAGGTCAGATGGACAGAAACAGGCAAAAAGTCATGTAACTTGCTCAGGCCAGACCCAACAATTGATGTCACATCTCAACCTGAAGACCTTGGGCTGCAAAATATTGTGTAGGAAATATGTGGAGGAGACTGACATTTGTGTAACTACTTCATGCCAGGTACTGCTCTAGTAAATAGAGTTCAAGAGGACTGGGGATGTAGCTCAGTGGTGGAGTTCTTGTCCAGCATGCACCAGACCTGAGTTTGATCCCTAGCACCAAAACAAACAAACAAACAAAATACAAACAAAGCTGGGTGTGGTGGCACACACCTGTAATCCCAGCATTCTGGAAGGCTGAGGCAGGATTGCAAATTTGAGCCCAGCTTGGGCAATTTAGCAAAACTCTGTCTCAAAAAAAAAAAAAAAAAGGGCTGGGAATGTGGCTCATTATGAAGTCCTGGGTTCAATTCCCAGTACTGTACACACAAACAAAATCATAGACAATGTTATCTCAGCTTTCCACATGAAAGAACTGAGATCCAGGGAATTTAAGGACATATAGCTAATAGAGAGTGGAATAGTGTGTAACAATTTAAATTTAAATCTAAAAATTCTAAATCAAATAACATAGTAGGACTTAACAGGAAGAACAGTTCCTCATGGTGATTCCCTCAAGGTCTCTTCTCTCCTAAACTTGCTCTCCAACACAACTCTTTTAAGACTTTGAACTATTTCTTCTGGTAGTCACTTTGATATCTGTCTTTAACCAATAGGTTTATTAGTACAATAATGATGACAGCAGCTTTGTTTTATTTTATGTCTGTCTCCTCAATGTCTGCAATAGTGCTTGGTACATATTTGTTGAAAAGTGCCCTTTTTTCCCCTTCAGTATTAGGGATTGAACCAGACCTCTAAAGCACATCTCCAATTCCAATCATTTCTTGATTTATCATTTGACCTATTATGAAAAGTGAAGATCTAGTGTACCAATCACATTTCTCTTTTACCTCTTCAACTGCTTCCTATGAAGGTTTTGTCAATATTTGTAGCTCCTCAGCTTTACCTTTGAAACACACACACACACACACACACACACACTTATTTTCTGTTCCATAACTGCAGATGATGATCTCTGAACTCCAGTGTAAAGATCTTGATTTCAGAGCAGATCCACCCCACCCAAAGGCCCATGCACTTCCCCTCCACACTGAGCCTCCCACAGGGCCACTTCTGGTTCAGGGTTCATCTGCCTCATTTGGAGAAATATATTTAAAATAACAGCCAGGGAAATGGATTTGACCTGGAGGCATCCTTGGGCCAGCATGTACTCATGGAGAACAGATTAAAAATAATAGAGTGAACCCTAGCTAGTTTCTTAAAATTAAGCACTGGGGCTAGAGATGTGGCTCAGTACAGAGCACCTGCCGAACATGAGGTCCTGGGTTCAATTCCTAGGACCATTTTAGGTGTAGTTCAGAAGTACGTGGAAAGAAAAATATTCATAGTACAGATTTTTGCTGACAATCTCCTGCTCCATGAGATGAGTTTCTGCCCTTTCCACAACTTGGGACTTACATTTTACAACAGGAATTATTTGGGCCTAAGAGATTCACAGATACCCCAGGTTCTTTACTGCTCTTGTCAGCTCAAAATGTCCCCAGAAAAAGTTAGTTTCTTGGCATGTTGTGAAAAGGAGAATGGGAGCTGAGCTCAGCCCTGGCATAAGCCTGGGTGTGGGTTACACTAAAGAAAGTCACTGACACCCTGGATGAGAAGCCATAAAAGGAAAACAGGCAGGGGCTTTGTTTCCCAAGAGCCGCTGGCTGGCATTGCACACACAAGGCAAACACTGTCCACATCGGTGCCTTATACAGATGTTTTGTTTGTGTCCTTTCTCTGCCTACTTCCACAAGTAGACAAGCTATGCTTGTCCTTTATCTATACTTCCTTGTCCCTGGCCACTCTCACTCTTTGTTCTTAAAGGTACTTACTGGTTCTGTGGCTCTGAAAGACTTGACCTGTAAGTCTTGTATCTATCAGACCTTTGGATTTAGGCAGCACTCAGTGCAGATGGCAGGACTAAGTTAAGATCCCAAGAGCCTTGTATCAATCCTGCCATGTACTACAATCCAAAGGACTAGCTCCTGCTCTGCCCGAGTCCCAGTTCCATCCACATAGTTCAGTAGGCGCAACAGCTCTCTGCAGATTCCCCCATACTCTGAACATAGCCAGCCAGTCTGCACGTCCTGGGCCCTTGCCCATTACCAGTGGGAACATGACAATGTTTGCTGTAATTTTGCTTTACACTTGAAAAATATCTCCCACTAGAAGAACATTGTAGGAAGTAGTGGAGCTACCTAGGCCATGACATTGCTAGATTTGAATTGCTTATGTTTAGGATTTGAACTCAAACAAAGAAATCCTCATAATTAGTTCAGATTAGATTCAGTTAAAAACCTAGAAATGGCTTTAGAATGCCAATTCACGTTCTGCTTCATACTTAAAAAGTTCAGCAATATCCCAGGACTTGTTTGGCAACCTTAGATGGTAATAGATGTAATAGATGTGCACCTGAGGGCAACGGACTTTTAAATTAAGATCCAGCTTACTCGGACCACGTATCCACTTCTAACATTTTATTTACAATTTCAAGATGGTCAAGTTCTGCCCACTGAGAAAGAAATTAGTAAAACAAGAGATAGGATTCTATTAAGCAGTAAGGACGGTGCCCCCAAAATGGAGTCAGGAACCCCAAAATGGAGTCTGCTGGGTTGTGAGCCTCCAGGGATCCTACAAAAACACCTTCCAGATCCCCTGCAGCTTCCAGGACCTCTCCAGAGCATGATCTGGCAGCCCATCGGCTCAAATGCCCTGCACGAACACTGCATAGACTTGACTCTGAAAAGTGTGGACTCCTATAGGGTAGAGACTATATTGCTTTTATAACAGCTTGAGTTCCCTTCTAGACCCCTTAAAAACTCCTAGACAAAGAGACCTCATGGATATTCTGCTCAGGACCCTCTCCCAGCTAGAGGGAGCTCTACTTCATGCCTTTATATCTTTTCCTTCAAGTCTTTTAAATAGATTTGCTTGTACTTTACCTCCTCCATCTGCGGTTTCATTCTTCTTCGGGACATGACTCTGGCACTCCGGTATCACTACTGGGTCTCCCGTCCACCCACCCTTGGATTTTGTTTGTTGTGTTTTGAGGGTTGAACCCACCCAGGGCCTTGCCTATGTTAAGTGTCACCTGGTTCCGAAAGGTCCCTCAAAGAGAAGGGGACCTCGACTCACCCTATCCACAGGATAGGAAGCAGGGTCACTGACTTCTGTCACAGAAAAGAATTCCAGGATGCTCCACGTAGGGAGTTTTTATGTCATCTTGTGGATATCCTCAAAATGGATGCTCCAAGACATGTCTTCTCCCGTCTGTCAGGTTGACCATTTGGTGGACTAGGCTTACATGTGTTTGAAGTTTAGAGACACGCTGTTCACTTTAGTGCTGCTTCCTTAAAGCTATGTCTGTGGTAGGAAAAGTGCAGGCTTAATTTACAGGCAAAAAGCATGGGCTCAACCTGAAAGCTTATCATATTTTTAAGAGCCTCAGAAATTTTTTGTATTGAGTTTTCTGGAAGGGAAAAGGACACTGCAATGCTGGGTAACTTTGTGTCCTGAAGCTGCAGTTTTTCCTAAAAATTTAATTTTTAAATTACCATTTTCCTTTGTCTCCTTTCTTTCTTTCTTTTTTTTTTTTTTTGTGCTAGGGAATCGAACTCAGGGCTTTGCACTTGCTAGGCAAAATCGCCGCCACTGAGCTAAATCCCCAACCCCTCCTTTCTATCTGTATTTCTTCTATCCTACCTCATTGAGCACATGTTCTACTACTGAGCTGTAATCCCAGCCAAGTTCTGCCTTCTGCATCACAGAGCCCTGCCCATAATGGCAAACCTTTTAGACCTTTCGATGATACAAACAGCCTGCTGTGGCATGAATGCTGTTGATTCACTCCACTGAATAGGCTATGACAGATGAAGGAGTCTTAGCTAAGCTGATCGAGACCTGTCCTGTCGAATCGTGTGACTGCCCGCTCCAGGCAAAGCCACGCCCATGGGCTGTCTCTGATATGGCTCCAGTGAGCACTGTTTCCTGGTACTCATGCTGCCGGGAAGTTTTAAACTTATTCTTTTCCCTATGAAGATTCAATTATTTTAATCTACCAAATAAACTGACCATGGACTGGTCACAGGAAGAAGAACAAGCAAATCTTATTACATGCCTTAACACAGGAGTCACACACACACACACATCCAGCGTGAGACTCAAAGAGGGGCAAGCTGGTTGGTCCTCATACAGAGCTTAGCAGAGGAACAGGGCCTCGGGCTGCTAGGGGAAAAGAAGCGGGTGGCTAGGTCGTGGGAGACAGGATGTGCACAACAGGAAGAGGTTGCCTTCTTATGTAGATGAAGTCTCACTGGGGTTGTCTTCTAGGCCAGGTGTCAGACTGCCAATCTCTTGTTCCATGGAAATACTTTTCCTAGGCAGAAAGAGTGTCAGATAGAAAAGCCACTGCCTATATTTGTTGTTTACAAGTCTAGATGGATGTAAATTTCTTTTTAATCAAAGGACAGATTTTCAGAGCTGTTCCTGCATCTTCAGTTTCTCTAAATAACCAACTGAAAATATGCCCAAGAAATCTATTTGCAGTGAGATATTTTACTTTCCCATAATGCACTTGTGTAATCTCTTCCCTTTCTTTCTGGGCTGGACTTTATGACTTATTCCTATGAAACAGAATAGGGCAGAAGTGATGGGATGTCACTTATGAGATTAGGTTATAAAAAGACTGTGGCTTCAGTTTTCTTCAGCCTCTCCTTCTCTCTCACTCACTTGATTTGGAAGAAGCCAGCTGCCACGTTGTATGATGCCCCACAGGACAGGCCCACATGGCAAGGAACTGAAGTCTTCAGACAACAGCCAAAGATGACTGAGGCCACCTAAGTGAGCTTGAAAACCAGCCATCGCCCATCATTCTCTGAGGTGAATGCATCCCTAGCCTATGGCTTTGTTGCCAGCTGGAGTGGGCCACTGCTTTGTGTAAGATGGAAATTAGACATGAAATAGTTCTAAAACAAAAATACAGTGAAAGTTCATTATAGGAAAGAAACACAACTGGTTGTCCTGTAGGCAGAGCAGCCCCATGAAAAGACAGCAAAGCTGACTACTCCACAGACAGAACAACCCCAAAGAAAAGGCACATATTATTTTATGGGGACTCAGAGGAATGTCATTGATGGTTTTTTTTTTTTTCTTCAAAAGGGGCAAGAGTCTCTAGATAGGATGCAGTTTAGTTACTGTACAGTCATGAATTTGTGTACCGTCCAAAATGTGTCTAGAATTGTGTTATATTGTCCCCCTGAAATCTTATTAAGGAAATGCACTATAATGAAGGTGAAAGGCAGCTTTCAGTCAGATTTGTTGTCACCTTGGTTCAGCTCTGGTTTCATCCAGTTTGCCTGCACATCTCATTTCTTTATCTTAAAGAATATAGCAGCTTGCTTGACTGATTGACAGCTCGATTTATTTCCCCTCCCTTATCACCAAAAGTTGCAGCTGCCTGCTCATTTTCTCTAAAGTTGCTATGTCAAATTCCTGCTAATAGTTCCGCCCCACTCCCAGCTTAGTCATGACCTCATGAGGGACTCTGAACTAGATCACTCTGCTAACCCGCATCCATATTCCTGCCCCACAGAAACCATGAGATCATAAATGTTTGTTGTTTTAAACCAATAAATTTTGTTATAACCTATTACGCAGAGGATACAGGTTTGCATCTTCTTAAGAAATTTTGCTAGTTTATTCTCATTCTCAAATTATAACATTTGTTGCTTCACCACCTTGAAGTAATAGGTTCAGGTCATGCCAGAATGTGAACAGAGAGCTGAGATAATCCACTTGAGAATTGAGAAGTATCTGTACAGGCACTTCGAGTGTCAATGAAGAAACACTACAAATCACCTCTTCTATTAAAAAAAAAAACATCGGTGAGAGTATCCTCATAGTCAGCAGGCATCGCCGTAAGAAATGGAGTCTTGTTCTCATTACCCAATTCTTCTCACAACATGTCGAGAAGACATTCAATAGTTGAGCTGATCATATATGCAAATGTCAACCCCAATTCAAGGTCAGGGCACATGTTGTCTGTTACTGTTCTCTGTGAATGAAGCAGTATGTGGATTGACGTTCAGGTGCAACTGTAGTAACCTGCTTCATTGCTGAACATGTGGGCTGAGCTGGGGATGTAGCTCAGTGGCAGAGTGCTTGCCTAGCATTCATAAGGCCCTGGCTTTCATCCCCAGAACCACAAAAATATAAAATAAATATGTGACCAGAGTTCTGTCAGTACTGTCTCTATTTTTTCTCATACGGTAATTATTACAGATTGAAAAATATCTTCTCCCATAGCACAAGTTTGCAATGATAAATGGAATAAAAATTACTGCGTACTTTCCTCTCATATATGTAGCACATACATTCCAAAACTGGCTTACACTCAGCATATCAGCTATTTCCTTCCTATACAAAAGGAAATGTCTTCTAGGATGTACACATAATAGTAATAGCTTTTTGTGATATTATGAAATGTATATTTGGTCTTCCTCCCCATTTCCTCACATGCAACTCCTAAGATCCCTGGAATCTTCAAAGTGATAAATGTCCATTATGCACTAATGAGATGACTGGTAACTGGCAAATCTAGTCACCTTCAGGATGGAGGCTGGTGACAGGAAGGACCAAATCGGGATCAGAGGGTTGGGACTTCTTGGCCCCAGCCCCCAACCTCCGTGGCTGGGGGTAGGCAAAAAGAACTGAAGGATGAGTCAATCATCAATGGTCAATTTTTTAATCAATCATGCCCACATAAAAAGCCTTCATAAGAAACCCAGCAGGACCAGGTTTGTAGGACTTCTAGATAGCTGAACACGTGGAGAGTCCTGGAGGACAGCATGTGTGGAAGATCTGTATCCTTTCCCCATACTTTGCCCTGTCCATCCTTAATCTGGTGCTCATTGGTATCTTTTTTTTTTTTCAGTGCTGAGAATAAAACTCCCAGAGCCTCACACATGCTACGCAAGTGGTCCACCATTGAGCTACACCTTCAGCACCATTAGTATCCTTTCTAATATTCCTTTTAATAAAATAGTAAACATGAGTGTCTCTCTGAGTTGTTCAAGTCACTTGAGTAAAGTAGTCAAATCTAAGGAAGAGATTGTGGGAACCCTGAGTGTTGATTACTTTTTTGTGGCTGAGACAAAATACCCAACACCCAAAGTTAAAAGAGGAAAGGTTTATTTCAGGTCACAGAGGTTTCAGTTGGCTGTCTCCAAGGCAGGATGGCTTGGTTGAGGGGCATCACAGAGGAGAAAAAACAGTTCATGGCATGGAAAGCGGAAGGCAGGAGGCAGCAAAAGCAGCAAGCAGAAAGTGACAAACAGCAGCAACAGCAGCCCTCTTTCTGTCCTTATATTCTACCCTAAAGGCAGGTAGTACTCACACCCAGAGTGGATCACCCTCAATCCTATAATCACACTATGACTCAATCCCAGCATCACATCCTTAATCCCAGCATTACACACACTAGATCCAGCCACATCCAAAAAGCTTCACTTATGACTGCATGAGGGTTTGGGGGGACATCTAGATATAAGCTGTAACAGTGATGTATAAGGGTAACTGTTATTGGAGGCAGGGGCTGGCTGTGCTCTAAATTCCAGGTTCTTTTTCGTTGCGAGCAAAGAATCGGATGGACAAATTGAGTGCGGTGGGAAAGTTTATTTAAATAGCAAGAAAAAAAAAACTTGCTTTGCACAGGAATGAAATAGCCCAGGGGCAGTTAAGGAGCTGGAAAAAGGGGAGGAGGGGGGCTAGAGAGCCAGCTAAAGACGGAGCTGCAGAAGGTGCAGTATGGTGAATAGAGACCCGACCTTGCAGAATCCTTTCTATTTATCTCACCCCAGTTCTCATGAGAGTTTTCTTGATCCTGTGAGAGGAGGACTTTTGGATTTTGGGTCCCAGGCTGACGTCAGGTCTAGGCCACTCCCTTGGGTCACTCCCCACTCCCTCTTCCTAGCCAGCTCAAGCCACGCCCTACCGCTACCTCATAACCAGGCGAGAGTGTCAGAACCCAAGCAGAGTGAGGAGGGCACCCATATGAGAGCACACCTTGGTACAGGGTAAAAGAAATTGCGCACAGCGAAGCGGGAATCCTCATACAGGGACGTAAAAAAGTTTTTTTGTGTGTGTGGGCAGGAGGTGTAGTTCAATGGAAGAGCACTTGCCTAGTATATACAGAGTCCTGAGTTCGATTTCTACCAACACACTCCAAAGTTTTTCTGGAGCTCTTGGTCATTTTTCTGAAAGTGTATGGTTGTTTTTAAAAATGTCTTAACATATCAAATCCCCCCCACCCTGCTATTACAAATAATTACCTAGGGAGAAACAACATAGAAAATATATTTGAAATTACAGATAGATAGATAGATAGATAGATAGATAGATAGATAGATAGATATAAGGATGCTAGGAGTATCACATTAACCATATGACACCAATTTCCTTCAACTGTATCTTGCATTTTGAATATATAATTTTGAATATACCATTAAGGAATTTTGTCAAACTAATTTAATAAGGCATTTTAACACTACTTAAAGAACATAGAGTAAGAAGACTCTCTATGGACCCTGAGAAGTTTTAGGCCTCCTCAAATTGCAATGCCTGTGCACCTTGTTCCTCACAGGAACATGTTCACCAGGTTCCTTACAGGCATGTGAGGCTTAGTCACTGTGCAGATTTACAGAATTTTCTGGGACCCCATAGCGAGAGTTGAGCCTTGGAACAAACTTTGAATTTCCCTTTGCCCTCATACTTGTTAGTTGGGGAGGGGGGTGTTCTTGAATTGAATCCGAGGTCTCCCACATGCTAGGCAAGCACTCTGCCACTGAGCCACACCGCTAGTCCCCTTGCTACCTTACCACCACCACACAGACTCAGCCTCTGGGTTGTATCAGGCTTGGATTACTTCACTTCCTGCCTTCTGGGAAGCTACAGTTGCAAAAGCTATTGGTCAGGAAGCTGTGTCATGTTAAAGCCACATACATGAGAACATGGATGTGGGGAGCCACAAGTACACTATCTGAATGTGTGTCAGGGTGGGGATGTCATATTTTCCCACCCCTCACCCATTCTCTGCTGAGCGCTGAGTTCTTATTTCAATAACTGTCTGTGGAACATTTTGTATTTCTACACCTGAGTGAAAGCTTGCTTTCAGCATACAGGAAATGTCATATTGGGTCAAAATAATGATTTGATGAGCTCAGGGATTTTTGTCACTGTGGTGCCATCAACCCACTTTGTACTGGTAGTGATTCCAAACTCTGGTCTCCAAACTGGTGCTAACTGGAAAATTTTTTTAATCATTAATCTCTGAGGAAATAGAAAGCAGTAAGAATAGCTGGGTGTGGTGGAGCATCCATGCTTGTAATCCCACCTACTTGGGAGGCTGAGGCAGGAGAACTGCAAGTTCAAGACCAGCCTGCTATATTTATAGCAGGATCCTGCCTCAAAACAAATAAACAAATCAGTGTAGGAGATCATGTCCACATGTTATTGTGGGGAAAGAAACTATGTGACTATGTGAGAGACTATGTCCCTCACACTTTATTAGTTTTAAAAACATCGTACCATGCAGGTGATAGTAGATGGTGAGTGGTTTGTTGTTTTTCAGTGTCTTTATTTGGAAAGTAAAAAGTAGGTGACTCCATGTCAGTCCCTATCTTGGTTACTTTTCTCACTCCTGAGACAAAATACCCAACACCCAAAGTTAAAGGAGGAAAGGTTTATTTAGCTCACAGTTTGTACAGGTTTCAGTCCATAACTGGCTCAGCCCAACACAGGGTTGCATGGCAGACAGGCAGAAAGCAGCAAGGTAAGCAAGCAAGGGACCTTAGCAGCTTCTTCCTGCCCCTTATATCTTATCCAGACTACCCACCCTTAGGGTGAGTAGCACTCCCACCCTTAGTCCTAGTATCACATCCTTGATCCCATCAGAACTATGCCAAACCAGTCAGTGGACTAATACGGTAACTCCCCATCTTCCACTTCCCATTTCCTCTAGGCCCTGGCTGCCATCATTCTACTCTCTGTATGAATTTAACTCCACCAGGTAATTCACAAAAGGGGTGGTATACAATATTTTCTTGTGTGACTGGACTATTTTACTTAGTATAATATCCTCAAGGTTCATTCTTATTCTAGCATATGTTAGAATTTTTCTTCCTTTTTAAAGCTGAACAATGTTCCATTGTATATATGTAAAACATTTTGTTTATCCACTTATCTGTCTACAGACACTTTCTGACCAATCTGAATAATGTTACTATGAGCATGTGAGAGATGATTCTAGACCATGCATGCAGTGAGCACATGTAACACAAGGCTGGTACGATAAAATGCACAGATTTTAAGTGACCAGTTTGTTGAGTTTTGCAAATATATTGATCAATGTAATTCCTACCCTAATTAAAATATAGAACATTGCTTTTTATCCCAGAAATTTCCCTTATGCCTCCTTTCAGTCAGTCTCTCTTCCCAAACAACTACTGTTAGGATTTTTTTTTTTAACATCATAGTTTTGCCTGGTATACTTAACATAAATGGAATTCTATGGAATGTATGAGTTCCTTTGTGTCTGGCTCTGTTAGCTCCATGTTTTTGTGATTCAACCACATTGTTGTAATTCATTCCTTTATATTGCTAAGTATTATGACATTGTATGATATACACAATCTAAAAATCTAATCATATTTGGTTTGCTTCCAGTTTTGGACTGCTACGAATAAAGCTGTTATGAACTTTAGGGGAGAGGGGTGCTGGGGATTGAACCCAGAGCCTTGCGTATGCTAGGTGAATGCTCTACCACTGAACTACACCCCAGATCCCTGAATATTCCTATATATCTTTATGTGAATATACATTTTCATTTCTCTTGAGTAAATGAGCATTGGAATTGTTCTTATGAGAGAGTTATATGTATAACTTTATTTTTAAATGCTTAATGGTATACCTCTCTTCCCTCCTCCCCAGATATGTATGAGAATCCCTGTTTGTTTGTTTTTTCCACATTTTTCACCATTCGGTCTCCTTGGATGCTCCCAGTTTAGCAGCTTGCCTGGATTTGGCAGGCGACATGGCAACCTCTGCTGGTAGCTTTGTCCCTGAGGAGGGCAGCCCAGCAGGGGTAGAATGCAGGCCTGGGGCTGAGTGCTAGCTCACAGGATGGGGAATGGAGGGTGTAGAGATGTCCGAGTCTCCTCCTTGGGCCTCTTGGGCGGGAGAGAGAAGGAGCAGGTCCAAGTCTTCATCCTTAAGGCCCAAGAGTCAGCTCCTCCCTTTCTAGGGTGGATGGGGCTGGAAGCCCCTGGGGGGCTCAGTTTGGAGCCCTGTTCTCCCTTGGTGTCGGGGCCAC